>JZKD02S1673125.1:931412-954567 GCA_000966675.3 Picea glauca | reverse complement strand
AGGTTAAGTGACCTAGAAATGGGTTAAGTGACCTAGAAATAAGTTGAGTGACCTAGAAATGGGTTAAGTGACCTAGAAATAGGTTAAGTGACCTAGAAGTGGGTTAAGTGACCTATAAGATGCTTTTAAGGAAGCTACTTGGAGAGTATAAATAAGAGGTAGGGCTCTCTCATTTCAAAAGAGGAGGCCTATTGTCCAAAGAAAATAAATCATGTCAATAAGAATGGCCTTATCAACCACATATTTCTTCCCATTAGGGACATCAATAGGCTTTTTCCCAACAAAAAAATGGGATTGCACATTACAAACTTCACAATTTTACATGTGCTAGCACACATCTACACAATATGGTGTATGATATCTTTGTAATGGAAATCATTAATGTGCATGCACATCCTTGAAACCACAACTTAGATGATTTTATACTTTCAATCATCAACGCACAATGGTGCATTCTCCCACATGAACTTTGGTATGATCATGAAGAAATTGCAAAATCACAACAAGAAGTGATTGAGGTTCAAACCTAGGGATATAGGTGATTATAATGGTAGATCAATTAATTAAGTTTTACCAACAAATTAGAAAAGGAAATTGAAGCAACTCACTATGGTTAATTAATCAAAAATTCCTTTAGTGAGATATAATTAGAATCCACAATGGTATAAAAGAAAATGGAAGAAGGAAGATAACTCACTTGGAACTCATTGTTGTAGATGATGAAGCTCTTTGCACTGAAGTGTAGAGTTGTGATCATAGTCCTCTAATAGTGATCCATGTCCAAAATGACTTTCACACTAGATCTTCCTCCCTTACCCTATTCCTCATCCAATTATACATCTGAATCATTTGGTTCAGAATCGACGTTGAAAGGATTGGCCATATCCATCATCATCATCAAAGTACTTTTTGATAGTATCATCGTCAAGAACATTTCCATCTACATATGTCTCAACTTATTAGACTTCTTCATCTAACAATACATGTAGTTCGTTCTCCTGATATGCAACTTCTTATTCTTCAATATCATATTCTTCTAATACATTATACTTTGCATGACTTCCTCTTGGATCATATCTAACAACGTATGACCAACTTGCTTTACTTGGAACCTCTGAATAAAATACTTGCTCACATTGGCTTGGAAGAGCATACATTTTTGTACATGGCTCAAACGCCTTTTTATTAACCTTGGTAAATCCATTGGCATGCTCAATAACAGTTCTTTCGATATCACGTTCATTCGTCTTTAACCTGTACCATTTGACCTCGAGCAGAACTAACTTGAAAGAATTAAAGTCACACTCGATTATATCATTCAAATACCCATAGTATCTATTTTCATATATCGTTGGATGCCTATCAGTTCTAGAGGAAACATTAGTGACCTAAAAGACTGCAATTATCCCCAAATTAGAGGTTTTCTTATTATCATCCAACTTTTTAATGTGAAATTTACTACCATTGCACCACATAGCCTTGTCGTGTTTCAACTGCAATATGCCCCATACGTTAAAAATGAATATTTGTAAATGAATAAACATGATATTTAGACTCAGTGAAACTTTATAAAAGAAACACACCATGACCTAGATTAATAGAATGGAAAATAACTAAAACATGATGTGGGTGAATAATATTCTTGCATGTTTATATTTTAAATCATATGATAAATCAATTTCCCTCTGAGTAATATTGGTATCTTGATTACGATGAGATTCGTTCATCAAAGTAGCCACCCCTTCCCATGATAACCTACCATTACATTGTA
This sequence comes from Picea glauca, assembly GCA_000966675.3. Lineage (NCBI taxonomy): Eukaryota > Viridiplantae > Streptophyta > Pinopsida > Pinales > Pinaceae > Picea > Picea glauca. The sequence goes on along the minus strand of JZKD02S1673125.1, from coordinate 952,796 downwards.
TATTACATCGATCTATCCATTTTTTCATTCAATCAAGATCGTTTGCGATGTATAAATGTATTGCATCCCACTCTCGACCAACTGTATGAAAAAAAAAATAGTAATTAGAGTAAATATTAAATAATAATTGATCATGGAAGCTAAATAAAACTTAAATAAGTACACCATATAAATAAATAAATATTAATGCAAAGTATTATAGATCTCTACCATCTAATTACCTTTCACTTTCCTCATTCTACCTTTCCCAATCAAGACCTCCCTTCTAATTTGTTAATGAAATTGAGATTCCAAATCTGAGGCACCTTCATTATTTTTGTTGCTAAGTTAGGAAGATACTGACTAATATACACCAAGGATTGATATACCATAGATCCCTCAGGACGTGCTCTCTATCTAACAAATGCCTTCAATGAATTCAAGTGCCTCTCCACCATCCACATTGACCTTGTGTGTATATGTCCACACATTTCAATCTCCTCAACTTGGTGTATGAGGTAGTGTTCTTGTGCATTGAAAAATGTTGGAGGTAGATACCTTTTCATTTCACACATTAGCCGATGAATTTCTCTCCTCCAATATTTTATATCTTTTTTATGGATTTCTTTAGATCATATATAACTTGTTTTACATTGTTGTCAAAGTTGTCAGGTAGAGATAGAGGTAGAACATACTGTAACAACAAAGGGATCATTTTTTTTAGGAAAATAAAACCATATTATAATACTAAAAAGTTGTATATTTACCAATATAAAAATCTACATCCAACATAATTACCTTAATGAAGGTATGTCAGTTGTTGAGGAAAAGATATGAAATAATCTTACTCAAACATTTTCAGATCTTGCTTGGCTAAAGAAACATAGATGAGAATATCATCCTATATTTATAGCCATCAATTTTTTTATCCTGATTCACAAGTATTGATTACAAGTGTTTAGGCTGATTTTCTTATAAATGAAAGATTGTTGGAAAATTCGTTATTTATGTAATTTTCAGAATATAACAGATGCTGAAATAAATATAGAGACATAAGTAAAAACACCAAGTCAATAATCAAAATAGATGAGACATAGAACAATCGTTTAGTTCATTCCAATTGGTCAAAAGAATCATTCTCTTTACAAAATTTCCTAAGGAAATTTTGGACCAAAGTCAAACTTAGATGTCCACGATGAATCATACAAAAGGACTTCCAAAAGAAAGTAAAAAACTGAACTTTAAAAGCTGGATCAACTTGCCACAAATTGTTGCCCACTCAACTCTGCACCATAGCCTTTGTCAGTCATGAAATTTAATTCACAAACAGACAAGTCTACATATACTATCAAAGATAGATCAACACCTTTGAATAAAAAGTGTCCGAATGATGTAATTCAGCCCTGAATCTTGTTGTCTACAATAGGACCTTGCTATCATAAAAGAGAATTAGGCTTCCAATGAATTAAGAATGAATGAAAACTGAATTATCTCAATGAAAACTCAAAGAGCATACCTTAGTATGCTTCTCCTTCTATCCTCCCCTTGTTCCTCCTTTTCCTTTTTCCTTTAATAATTTTAGAATTAGTTGAAGTAGTTGAACTACTTCTTTAGTTAAGTTAACTAAATCTCAACCAACTTTTTGGTTAAGAGGGAAAAGTAATAAAATCATAATAAGGGTTTTTAATAAATAATAACTAGTAGGTGGAACCCCTTGTGAATCCCTTTAGTTATTTAACAATCATAACACAACTAGTTAATAAAACAAAACATCCCTCCTTGTGACTCCCATCATCACTTTCATATTTTGACAATTTATATCAATGATAACTGAAATTATTTCCAAAAATATATTACCCATATATCCAAAAAATAGTGTGTTGTCCAAAATTTCAGAAGTCAACTGTTCTCAATCAATAAATAAAAACACTTAAAATCCATATTTTCCACTCTGGGAGGCAATATTTCCTTTGTTGTTGCTTTTACCCTTTGATATCTTTGAATTTGCCTTAGGTTGTGTGGAGCCTTTAGGCCTAATCTCATTGATCACATGAGAGAAATCATCCCTCAAATGCACGCGGGAGGACACGGATTTGGCAGAGTCATTTGAGGGTGAGGAGGGGGAAGCAACATCTTTTCCTTTATCAGGAGAAATTGGTTGGCCTCGGTTTTTAACCTTTTACATGCATGGGAAGACTGCACTGGTGAGTGGATAGGGGAATCTTGGAAAATTTGATTGCCAAGTGGAGGAGCATGTAGAGATAAGTTAGGCCAGCCACGACGTTGGGAGACTACTGGGTGGACAGTCTCTTGCCATTCGTCATTTTCAGGGACTTCAGGTTGCAGTGAGACATGAGGAGGCACTGGAATACCAGGGACATGTGGGTCTTGGAAGGGAGGCCTTTCAGGCCTAGGTTGGACAAATCCTTGTCCAATCCAGTTAAAAATTCAGCTTGGAATAGCTAGCCTAACTCTCATGAGTCTGCATCAAAATGTATAGAGAACCTTGGCATTCTAGGGCCCCTGTGTCAAATTTCTCTTCCTTTGTTACCCCAGCCATGACTACCTCTGCTGAAAAAGCTCATTCCTGTATCCATTATTGATAAGAAATTAGTTTATTCAACAACCATACGTGACAACTCTTTTAAAATATGAAACAAAGTTTGGCTCAACAACATATCAGATTCATGCAATCCAATCCATACAAATTGCTTAATACTTGTCAATGAGCAGGGGGTGAGCAAGGGTTTTGGGATATGTGAGGGATTGTATTGAGAGAAAAGTGTTAAAATGAGGGGGAATAGATCATGATTACTACTCACAAACATCAAACAATCAATTGTATCAAAATAATATATCATTGTAATTCATCCCTGTGTAATCTCTTTAACTGTCATAATACATAATTTATCTTAACCATAATTAAATTTTAAGAACATGGAGTGGATAGTGAATATGGGAAGGTGAGGGGAGTTGTAATGTGCGAAAAGTGAAATAATGGTAGGGAAAAAAACGAGTACTGTTTTAAAAATCAATTAAGTAATCCATAAAAATAGTTCTGTATCCAATGCAAACGATCCAACACCAATCAAACCATCACTGTGACCAATTAAAAAATTACCGTGTGTTAAAACTTGTTCACTGTCCCACATTTAAAACCTTCAACTTTTTTCATTAACACAGTGTATCATAATACTTAGAATCACTATGCCTTTCAACCTTCCTGTTAATAGAATTCTTGTTTCTTTCATTTCTTTCCTTTTCATTTAAACAACGTCAAAAATAACATATAGTCACATTGCTTCGACTCTGTTCAACATATAAAAATATCAACCACTGCCCATAATTTGTAATTTCCCAAATCAAACATAGACACAGGTCTTTTCCTGAGTTGAACATAATTTTTTAAAACTTGCCCGATTCCATTATTTTGACAACATTAACAATTAAATTTGCAATGAAACCATACTACACAACCTGTGCTTCATCTTTGATGGTTCAATAAAACAAAATGATGCATGATGTCTCCATAAACCATACACAGTAAACAACCAAGTCACAGTCATCAACTTTTCAACTTGCAATAATCCCGATCGGGACAAATTAAACACACAACAACCACCAACTTCAATTGATACCATGCTGTAGGAACACATAGACCAACGCATAATGAAAAGAGGCATCCCTGTGACTATACATTACTGTTTACTCCCAATCAACCAATTTACTCAACAAAGAGCTAATTTATCTGTGCAACTGTCACAACAAAAGGAGGCAATGATTGTATACGAATTCTCATTTCCAATTACAACTTTCCAATGACTCGATCAAATAGAGACGAGACAATCATCAAAGCCACTGTCAAAGCCACACAACCAACTTATGACAATCAACAAGATACCCGACAAGAGTGCGACTTGTTGGGTTTATAAAAAATGTGATATGTAACCATGAACAAAATAAGCAAGGGTTCGCTCGATCACCAAACCACAGAGAGACTGGAGGTCGACTATATCAACAGTAGGTGGGAAACCTTTGAAAAAATCATGGTGGAACCACAATCTTTTATAACTCTTATCTTGTAAAATAGTGTGATAGTTCAACACCAGGTGGGGTAGGCAATGATGAATATGAGAATAGATTTCTCACTGGAGAGTAACCAATACCAAGAACGCGCAGAGGCATAACCCTCGTGCTTTCCTCAATAGCTGAACCAAATTATACAATGTTGATGGAAGTGCAGACCCCAGGTATTACCAACAACCCTAAAGCATACTTCTTGGCATAATGACCACCCATAACCAATTGTTTTGATGCCAATAACACAAAATAAGCCTACAACCAGGTGAAAAACCCACGCACATGACTCTGGAGGATACACAGTGACCAAAAGGTATTTCAAAACATACACAACAACCCCATAGCAACCAAATACAACTGGATATGGTTACCATAATTGTGAGGAGGCGACCAACAGGGATAAATAGAGCGAAACCCTCCAAAAAAATACCCATAACTACTAAAAACAACAAAGATCCATCACAGTTCCCAACACACAGAACAACAAATGAAATCACAACTTCAACCATCAAATTTTCCATTTGCAAACAAATAACCACACAGTCATTCCAAAGAAAATACCCACACGTTTACACAGTTTCCAATCTCAGGAAAACAGAAATCAACACATACCGAGCCATTGTTCATTTCATATATAGAGCGAATTCATGGATGGATGAAAATAAATACCCATAACCAATGTCTTTAAAAAAGAAGAAGGGAAATATGGTTAAGCAGTTCCTTCCGTGCCTGAATCTCGGAGCTTGACCACAACAAAACCCAATTAACAATAACCATTCTAGGGTGATGGCCCAATGGGAGAAGTATGGAGTGACATGCATTTACTGCATGTCGCTTCCATCCTTCACTCTATTCAATTTCGTAGCACACGACATCCAGCCAAAACCATACCATTAATCCCATGCCATTAATTCCATGCATCGAAACTTGCACATATTGCTTGCCAATTGCACCACCCCAATCCATATTAACCATTGCCAAAAACCATACCATAACATATATCAAATGTGCCCAATATAACTCAATATAAATCATATAGCCACTAACCATTTCTAGTTATGACTAACACTAATTCCTTTTTATTTCATTTGCACATAGCATAACATAGTATAGTATAGTATAGTTTCTCTTCTTGGAATTTTTTTATAAGTCTCTTTCCATTGCTCTTGTTTCTTGTTGTTACTAACATGTGTCTTGTGCAGGTGTAGTAGGTAATGAATCATGGTGACAATATAAAATGAAATAGTAGTAAATATAATCCATTCATAACATGGAATTTAGAGCTTAAAATAATGGAACCAACACATAAAATGCATTATCCATCTGCCATTTTGTCGCAAACAAAACCAAGACTGCATCATCCATCATATAGTACCCTGTAAGAAGCATCGAAACAACAACATAAAAGTGTGATAAGACTATATATGAGCCTCTAGTCTACAAGGAGTCCCACCTACTAGTATTATATATCATTAGCATAGTTTAAATAATAGGCTTTAGTAATACTTTGTGGGAGAAATCCTCGTTGCGATTTTAATCGTCAACAAATTGGTAACTCCACAGGGAAATCTGTTTCCAACAGATTAAGAACTCATAATGTATGGTCTCATAGACCAAGAACAACGGATCAAGAAGGTATAACCAGAATGATTATGCAACAGGGGGAAGTGAGGATTTAATGGAAAATGACCTGGAATTAGGGAATAACTTGTGAAAAATGTTAAGTATGAAGGGGTTTATCCCTATTTTCATAATCATTCAACCATAATTTGCTCTTGACTTCAAGGAGAAAAATTTATGGACTTTCTCTTTTAACTCTCAAATGGATGAAGAAATGGAAAGAAAAAGTGGGAGATAACCAATTTCTTTATAAGACTACAGTGAAAGAAAATAACAAATTCAATTATGCTTTCAGGGGGAACATCATAGCAACTGTGTCACCTTGATTGTTATTGACTAAAAATGCCTTGCAGGAGTGTCATTGTGGCATAACTAATCCAACATCTTATTCTTGACCAAAATTAAACTAAAATATGAAAAGCAATAAAATTCATGACAGAAATGGGACTGCAAAACTTAAAAAAACAAAAATAAAATGACATAATTGAAAAAGTAGTAGGAATCTATTAAAAGGAAAGCAAAATTTAAACTACTATAAAAGAAGAATTGAAAAGCAGTGGTGAAAATGAAAACAAAACTAGATTACTAATATACAGAAAATCCAAACAACGTTAAAACTTTTCAAGTTGGTTCCACATAGTGTTTTAAGTGAGAACCGTTAGTGTTGTAGGAAAACAATCGCTCCTATAAATATTTTAAAATGTAAGAGTTTGTACCCAAGATAAAAGCGATCTTGAAAGGACCTAACCATAATTTTTGAAATTTTGAGACAATTGATAGCCCTTTAAAGTACATGATTAGATCATCAAGATAGATATGAATAATCTTGCTGCTCAAATTGTCAGAAGTTACGAGCATAGGTATTTTGAAGGTGTCACTTATATCAGATAAGCCAAAAGGAATACATTCATAAGTCAAGGTACACTAATGAGTAATAAAGGTGGTTTTATATTTATCTGCCATTTTTACCTTGATTTGATTGTAACTGGAAAAATCGTCAAGTAAGGACATCATCTGTGACCCTGAAACTTGCTGCAAAATAATTTCCATGTTAGTGAGAGGAAAGTGATCTTTTATACTATCCTGATTTAATGCACAAAAATCAACGCATAATATGATCTGACAGGTTGTTTTCCAAACAGGAACCAAATTGGAAACCCATTCAAAATATTTGACTGGAAATATGATTCCAACTTTCAGGAGTTTTTCCAACTCCTTTCGAATAGTTGCTTCCAACACAGGGTTGATAGGTATTTATTTTTGCCTAACTGTTTTTATGCCTTCCTTGATGGGAATGGCATGTTGTATAAGAGTAGGATCAAAACCACGAAGATTCTCATAAGACCAAGAAAAAACATCTTGAAATTCGCCAAACAGCTTGACAAACTTCATTTTCTCTTCATCAGAACATTGGGCACCTATTTTAACATTCTTGGGTGGCTCGGGTGTCCTAATGTTCAAGGAGATGGTTTCACTCACCTTCCTTTTCGACTCCAAATTCTTTATGTTTCTCTTTATTGCCTACATCGCTCGATGAAAATGAATTATCTAGAGGAGTCAAGCCCTTAAGAATCTTGTTATCTTCTATGGATATAATTTCCTTGGGCTTAGAAGGTTCATTTTGAATGAAAGAAAAGATTATCTCATTTCTAGGGAAGACCTTCCAGGATTCTATATTGTTAGGGGTATGTGGACGATATAGAGATTGAAAAGTACAATTAGGTCTATGTGGAAGAAGTTGCCGATTAGGAGAGGCTGCAAAAACAATTATCCGATCAACCATTGAGTTCATTTCCCTCTTAACATGAGTAATGTTGAAAGATAATAGGTTCGAGATAAGTGCCCAAACAGTTTGGGTGTATCGTTTCATCAAATTTTTGCTAGGAGAGTATATATTACGTACAAGGTTCACAACAAGCTAGAAATCTCTAAAAACTTTAAGGTGACCACAACCTATATTATAGGCGTTTTCAATACCTAATAATAAATCTTTGAATTCAGTGACAATGTTTGTGCAAGAAAACTCCAACCTGTAAGAAAAGTTATGAATTTTCCCCATAGGAGAGTACAATATTATGCCAACTCCATTACCTTCACTAGAGCATGAACCATCAAAGTGCATGTGCCACATACCATCATCTAAATCGATTTGTTCCAAGGGAATGTTATCCTCCTTGGCAAATATGGAATACACCCCTAAGTCCTCTTCGATATAGTTCACATTAGGTTGTGGGACACTCTCTCTGTAAGGTGAAATCCTTCCCTCTCTAAGGACTATAATGTTTTTACCATTCTGAGGAATGGATAAGTGTGTCCCGTCAAGTGAGAGGTATCCACCCATCAAATCTTTCCAATCTCTTCCTAAGATGATTGAGTAATTTCTTACTGGCATATCAATTACTTGAATACTAAGGGTCATCCTTATTTCAGGGTGTGCGCACAAAACTAAGGTCACATCTTTAATCTCACCTATGGTTGTTTGTTGTAGACTATTATAAGAGAGCATGCTTTTGGAGTTTTTATTTGTACAAGACAAGCCTAGATCTTCCATAATAATCTTCGACATTACACTTGGGCCTGAACCGCCATCAATGAGGCAACAATGGGAAATATTATCCATAATATTTAAAAAAATATAAAAAGGGGGATTTTTTACAGGGTATCTAAAGTTATGTACACCTATTTTATTTATAGACAAATCCTCTTCATTTTCCTCTTCAGAGAGGTTGGCTACAATGAAATCCTTTCCTTCCATGAATTGTTATAGATGCCTTTGTTGTTCAGGGACGGAAACCATGTCCAGAAGGGTGGCATCTACTTTGATGTTGGCCAACTGATTCAAAATATTGTATTTGGAAGAGGGGAGAGGGGGGGTAGTTCCTTGACTGTCAGGAACCTTAGAAACCTGAATAGTAGTAGCTGGCGAGGATGAGCTTGGGATAGAAGAATTGAGGGGAGGATCATATTTTATTTTGTGAGCGTAGGATTTGTTCCTAGTATTGATGATCATGGCATCTTCTGGCTTTGCAAAATCTAGGAAAATGCTGGTAGTCTCTGGTATTTTACCAAAGATATTATCTATGGCGGTCTTCCTTACCTCACATGTGGTTTCCTTGTGGTGTTCCTTGAAAAAGTTACACCAACTCCGAGGCATGATAGCCTTAGGCTGAAAATTATTTTCAATTGGATTTCTAAGGGGGGGTGCAGAAGAGGATGAAGCTCCAGGGGTGAGAGGGGAGGCATTTCCATTTCTCTCATATGCCATCATATGATTATTCATATCTTGTACTATTTGTAAGAGGGAGGACATGTCCGTATGTTTAATCAATTCTCCCTAAGGAAGACCTATTCTTTCGAGCTGTTCTTCATACTCCAAACACATATGCAGAGTGGAACTGAGGTTATCAATGGATTTTTCTTCAAGCCTATGATGATAGGGGGGAAGGTAATGCATTATAATAATTCATGAAAGTGGCTTGGTTCTGAGTTTGAATGAGTTCATGTATTTGATTGTATAACTTAGTTAAACGCAAGTTGAAGGACTTGATGGTCTCACCATCCTTATAAGCGATGTTATTTTACTCCCATAACTACTCAGTTGGGCTTTTAGGTTTCCCATAGGTGGATTTGAACCAATAGACTAAATCCTCCCAAGTAGACAAAATCTTTGGAGTAAGTTCAAATAAATCGGCCGCAACGTTTCCTTCCAAGGAATTGACAAATAAGCGCATGCAAGTATCGTTGTCATTGGATGCTATGTTGTGACAGGCATTAAAAATTCCACTAGGTTCTCATTTGTGGTGATAGTATTATTCCTTGAAAACCTAGGAAGATGCTCTTTGAATTTAGGAAGTGGATGAGTAACAAGTTCTAGGTTAAGAGGAGAGGAAACATGCCACAGTGTGGTTGTAGAATCTTCTTCAAATTGAAAAAGACCATACTTTTTGATGAATTTGGTGGGGATTGTGGTAGATTGGACATGGATATGGTGGCTATATAAGCTACCAATCACTAACAAAGCTGAAGAATGAGAGGAGGAAGCACTTCCAGTGCCACCAGAGCCACCACTAGATGCCATCTTGTGGATGATAGGTAAGGGGGAGAAATACAAACTGGATGAATCAAACAAGGTTCTCCTTAGAGCACTTTTTTGGGTAGATAACACAACGTTCCTTCTTCCTATTTCAACAATAGGATTAATTTCAGGTGATAAGACTCTTCTTATCCTAGAAACACGATGATCTAAGGACATGAAAGAAGGTCAAAGCTGAAGGAAAAATAATGTTATTGTCGATTTCTAGGTTGTCTAAGTTTAGCTTCCCATCGTTCTTGGGAACTAATGTCTCGTTCAATTGCTGCCCATGAATGATTAAGCTCAGCCTGAGTATTAGCAGTGTCTAGAATGGTATTAAAAAAATTCAAAGCAATGATGGTTTGATCTTGAAGACCGGCCTCAATATTTGGATGCCTTGCAGTAGGTACAATCATTAAAGAATAAAACAATCAAAGAATCAATATCAGAAAAATAGATGTATTCGATGATAATCAAGCATAAAAATCAACCAGAGAGGTATTGAAGATCTCCCCAATATGGTTGCCAAAATAAATGTTAAGGAAAAGATATGAAATAATATTACTCAAGCATTTTCATATCTTTCTTGGATAAAGCAAGATAGATGGGAATATCACCCTATATTTATAGCCATCAAAATTTGTATCCTAATTCATAGTATTGATTACAAGTGCTTAGGTTGATTTTCTTATAAATGAAAGATTGCTGGAAAATTCATTATTTATGTAATTTTCTCAATATAACAGATGCTGAAATAAATATAGAGACATAATTAAAAACACCAAGTCAATAATCAAAACAAATGAGACATAAATCAATCATTTAGTTCATTCCAATTAGTCAAAAAAATCGTTCTCTTTACAAAATCCCCTAAGGAAATTTTGGACTAAATTCAAACTTAGATGTCCCTGATGAATCATACAAAAGGGCTTTCGATAGAAAGTAAAAAACTGAACTTTAAAAGCTGGATCAGCTTGCCACAGATTGTTGCCCACTCGACTCTACACAATAGCCTTTGTTAGTCATGAAATTTAATTCAAAAACAAACAAGTCTACACAAACTATCAAAGATAGATCAACACCTCTGAAAAACAAGTGTCGGAATGATGTAATGCAACCCTGAATCTTGTTGTCTACAATAGGAACATGCTATCATAAAAGAGAATTGGGCTTCCAATGAATTAAGAATGAATGAAAACTGAATTATCTCAATGAAAATTCAAAGAGAAGACCTTAGTATGCTTCTCCTTCTGTCATCCTCTTGTTCCTCCTTTTACTTTTTCCTTTAAGCAATTTAGAATTAGTTGAAGTAGTTGAACTACTTCTTTAGTTAAGTTAACTAAAACTCAACCAACTTTTTAGTTAAGGGGGAAAAGTAATAAAATCATAATAAGGGNTTTTAATAAATAATAACTAGTAGGTGGGACCCCTTGTGACTCCCTTTAGTTCTTTAACAATCATAACACAACTAGTTAATCAAACAAAACATCCCTCCTTGTGACTCCCATCATCACTTTCATATTTTGACAATTTATATCAATGATAACTGAAATTATTTCCAAAAATATATTACCCATATATCCAAAAAATAATGTTCTCTCCAAAATTTTAGAAGTCCATAAAAGAACTTAAAAGAACTTAAAATCCATATTTGTTACTTTAGGAGGCAATCTTTCCTTTGTTGTTTTTGTCACCCTTTGATCTCTCTGAATTTTCCTTAGGCTATGTGGAACCTTTAGGCCTAATATCACTGATCACATGAGAGCAATCATCCCTCAAATGCATGCGGGAGGATGTAGATTTGGCAGAGTCATTTGAGGCCGAGGAGGGGGAAACAACAAATTTTACTTTGTCAGAGGCATGGTGGGCCTCGATTTTTAACCTTTTACTTTCATGGGAAGATTGTACTGGTGAGTGGATAGGAGCATCTTGGAAAATTTGATTAACAAGTGGAGGAGTAGGTAGACATAAGTTAGGCTAGCCACGATGTTGGGAGACTACCGAGTGGACAATATCTTGCCATCAGTCATTTTTAGGGACTTCAGGTTGCAATGAGACATGAAAAGGCACTGGAATACCATGGACATGTGGGGCTTGGAAGGGAGGCCTAGGTTGGACAACTCCTTGTCCAATCCAATTAAACAATCCATCTTGGAATACCTGGCCTAACTCTTGCGAGTATGCATCAAAGTGTATAGAGAACCTTGGCCTTCTAGGGCCCATGTGCCAATTTCCTCTTCCTTTGTTACCCCGGCCATGGCTAACTCTGCTAAAAAACCTCATTCATGTATGAATTATTGATTAGCAAATAGTTTCTTCAGCAACCATACATGAAAACTCTTTTAAAATATGAAACAAAGTTTGGCTCAACAACTTATCAGATTCATGCAATCCAATCCATACAAATTGCTTAATACTTGTCAATGAGAAGGGGGTGAACAAGGGTTCTGGGATATGTGAGGGATTGTATTGATCAAAAAGTGTTAAAATGAGGAGGAATAGATGATGATTACTGCTCACAAACATCAAACAACCAAATGTATCAAAATAATATATCACTGTAATTCATCCCTGTGCGATCTCTTTAACTGTCATAATACAAAATTTATCTTAACCATAATTACATTTTAAGAACACAGAGTGGATAGTAAATATGGGAAGGTGAGGGGAGTCGTAATGTGTGAAAAGTGAAATAATGGTAGGGAAAAAAATGAGTATTGTTCGAAAAATCAATTAAGTAATCCATAAAAACAGTTATGTATCCAATGAAAACAATCCAACACCAATCAAACAATCATTGTGACCAATTAAACAATTACTGTGTGTTAAAACTTTTTCACTGTCCCAAATTTAAAACCTTCAAATTTTTTCATTAACAGAGTGTATCATAATACTCAGAATCACTATGCCTTTCAACCTTCCTATTAATACAATTCTTGTTTCTTTCATTTCTTTTCTTTTCATTTTAAAAAAGTAAAAAAGAACATACAGTCACATTGCTTCAACTCTGTTCAACATATAAAAATATCAACCACTGCCCATAATTCATAATTTCTGAAATCAAACATAGACACAGGTCTTTTCCTGAGTTGAACAAACTTTTTTAAGACTTTCCCGATTCCATTCTTTTGACAACATTAACAATTAAATTTGTAATGAATCCATACTACAAAAACTGTGATTCATCTCTGATGGTGCAATAAAACAAAATGATGCACGATGTCTCCATAAACCATACACAGTAAAAAACTAAGCCATAGTCATCAACTTTCCAACTTGCAATAATCTCGATCATGAAAAATTAAACACACATCAACCACCAACTTCAATTGATACCACGCTGTAGGAACACACAAACCAACACATAACTAAAAGAGGTATCCCCATGACTTTCCATTACCATTTACTCCCAATCAACAAATTTACTCAACAACGAGCTAAGTTATCTATGCAACTTTCACAACAAAAGGAGGCATCAACTGTATACCAATTCTCATTTCCAGTTACAACTTTCCAATAACCCGATCAAATAGAGACGAGACAATCATCAAACCCACTGTCAAAACCACCCAACCAACTTATGACAGTCAACAAGATACCCGACAAGAGTGCGATTGGTTGGGTTTATCAAAAATGTGCTCTGTAACCATGAAAAAAATAATCAAGGGTTTGCTCGGTCACCAAAACACAGAGAGACTGGAGGTCGACCATATCAACAGTAGGTGGTAAACCTTTGAAACAAGCACGGTGGAACCACAATATTTTATAACTCTTAGCTTGTAAAATAGTGTGACAGTTCAACACCATGTAGGGTAGGAAACGATGCAGAGGAGAAGAGATTGCTCATTGGACAATAACCAATACCAAGAACATGCAAAGGCATAACCCTCACACTTTCCTCAATAGCCAAACCAAATTATACAATGTTGATGGAATTGCAGACCCTAGGTATTACCAACAACCCTAAAGCATACTTCTTGGCATAATGGCCACCCATAACCAACTGTGCTGATGCCAATACCACAAAATAATCCCACGACCAGGTGAAAAACCGAAGAGCATGGCTCTGGAGGATACACAATGACCAAAAGGTAGTTCAAAACATACACAACAACCCCATAGCAACCGAATACAACCGAATATGGTTACCATAACTGTGAGGAGGCGACCAACAAGGCTAAATAGAGAGAAACCCTCCAACAAAATACCCATAACTACTAAAAACAACAGAGAGCCATCACAGTTCCCAACACACAGAACAACCAACAAAATCACAACTTCAACCATCAAATTTTCCATTTGCAAACAAATAACCACACAGTCATTCCAGAGAAAATACCCCCTCGTTTACACAGTTGCCAATCTTGGGAAAAAAAAAATCAACACATTACCAAGCCATCGTTCGTTTCATATACAGAGCTAATTCATGGATGGGCAAAAATAACCATACCTGTAACCAATGTCTTTAAAAAATAAATGGGCAAGTTGGTTGAGAAGTTCCTTCAGGGCCTGAATCTCGGAGCTTGACCATAGAAAAACCAAATGAACAATAACCATGCTAGGGTTACGGCCCAGTGGGAGAAGTATGGAGTGACGTGCATTTACTGCATGTCGCTTCCATCCTTCACTCTTTTCAATTTCGTAGTACATGACAACCAGCCAAAACCATACCATTAATCCCATGCCATTAATTCCACGCATCGAAACTTGCACATATTGCTTGCCAATTGCGCCACCCCAATCCATATTAACCATTGCCAAAAACCATACCATAACATATATCAAATGCGCCCAATATAACTCAATATAAATTGTATAGTCACTAACCATTGCTAGTTAGGACTAACACTAATTCCTTTTTATTTCATTTGCAGTTAACATAACATAGTATAGTATAGTTTCTCTTGTTGGATTTTTTTTATAAGTCTCTTTCCATTTCTCTTGTTTCTTTTTGTTACTAACATGTGTCTTGTGAAGGTGTAGCAGGTAATGAATCATGGTGACAATATCAAATGAAATAATAGTAAATATAAGCCATTCATAGCATGGAAGTTAGAGCTTAGAATAACGGAACCAACACATAAAATGCATTATCCATTTGCCATTATGTCGCAACAAAACCAAGACTACATCATCCATCATATAGAACTCTGTAAGCAACATCGAAACAACAACATAAAAAGTGTGATAAGACTATCTCTGAGCCTCTAGTCTACAAGGGGGTCCCACCTACTAGTATTATATATCATTAGCATAGTTTAAATAATAGGCTTTAGCAATACTTTGCGGGCGAAATCCTTGTTGTGATTTTAATAGTCAACACCAGTTATGAGTTTTTACCTCACCAAATTCACCTTTCTTCGTTAAGATATTATTTATGTTTGAAGCAAATCTTGTGGGAAATTTAATTTTCTGAATGATCGCTTTCACAACATTGCTTTCCTACTCTGTAAATAACCATGGAAGACTATTTCTATGTACTCCATTGGTATTTGAATAAATCATATTTTGCAGTGCACGATTGGCTTCTTGAATGTCAGTACAAATTTTGACAAGTTTTTCTTTCTCACTCCTTCCATCTACAATTCTCCACAATATTTTTGTTACGTTCTTCCCGATATGCATTGTATCAAACAAATGAGCTATTTGAAGGTGCTCATAGTAGGGAAACCTATTGAACTATACAGGGTAACTTTCCATTCCTCGTGGAATCCCATTAAGACCTTGACAAAATTTATGAAAATTAATTAATGAGATTACAACAATAATTGTTAGACACAATAAACAAAATTAGATATAAATTAAAATAGTAAAACATTAATATATATGCATACACATATATAGACTAAATGATTACCTGACGATTTAATCTATCATATCCCAACTTCCATATGTGAGGTTTCATTCTTCATGGTTTTATTCCAGTATATTCTTTTGAATTGAAAAGATGTTTTTTTGTAGTTCGATACCTATGGTTCTTAGGGAGGAAGTGCCTATACTCATCAAATACATCCTTTCCTAGAATTCCCGAATGAAGCGATTTCATCCTAGGACCACAAACTAGACATGCACATTTACCCTTGGTTTGAAGACCTGCAAGGTTATATGGATTAATGTCAGTATTATTTCTATAACAAGGAATTGATATTTAAGAAGCATGCATCATATTTTCATAAAATTATATACTATTAAATTCCATCAATATGTTACATACTTGCTTTGGGGGAAATCCCCCTATTCAGGGTCTAATGGCTAGGCAGAGCGATGACTCCTTAAAACATAGAAAATAACTTATTCTTTCCAAATCTAACTAGGTCTAATGATTGCTAAGGAAAAGAGGAACCAAATTAAGGTAGGCACCTTGTGTTATTTCGTTCGTAGTAGATCCCCTTTTGTCCACTATTAGCTCATGGATTGCAGGTCTCCTCCCAAAGCTGACTTGAAACAACTCAAAAATAAATATACAACAACATATATGCAATCATTGAGATAATTAAACATGTACTAATTATCATAAAATAAGCTATAAACATTCAAAATTATTCACAAGAACATAGACACGTGAATTGGGAAAGGAAATCTCTCTTTTATTGATAACATATAAGGAAGATTACAACCATAATATTTAATGTTGACACTGCTCTATGAACCTCGCTTGGGTTCCTCCAATAAGACTCTAAGTGCATTTATCCCACAATCACTAGCAAATCCTCACAATCAACATGAAAAATTAAGGAGTTTGATGGATTTCATAAAGAGGATGAGAGAATGAGATCATTGAGGATGAATACTCAGAACTTGGTGCATAAGCTGAGAGAGAAAGAAGGATAAATTTGGGCAGAGTTTCTTTTCTTCTTCCAAAGTTATCTCAAATGACCCCCCCTAGGGCCCTTTTTATATGGAACTTAGATGGTTATTCGGTTGTGATAAGGGATACAGGAGGTAAGAATGGTTATGCAACCCAAAATAGCTTGTAAACCTTGAGGGAGAGTGAATTTTTTTTAATTTTTGAAACTTTTGTGCATAAACATGGGTTGTCAATGATCAGGTCGAGTATGTATGCAAGTTGTCTATGTATAAATTCAAGTGTGTACACAAGATTCTTATAGACTAGGGTGCTTACACCTTGGAAAATGAGAATTTTTGACAAGGAACTCCAACAAAAGTGATTTACAAGTGTGTATATGGATGGGCCATGATAAAAATTCCTAGTGGTGGAATTTTGGACTATAATAGATGCCCCCTAATGTGTGAGGTCAAAAGAGCAATTTATGGACAAAATGCATTAAAATATATTATGGGAAGCACTGAGTAAAGTGAGCCCAGATGAGTGTTCATGAGCATGTCATCTACAATAAGATCAATCTCTCTAAGGCAAGCATACCCATGCTCGATATTAACTAAGCATGGTTTCCAATCAAGTACACCACAGATCCATGTCAGATATATATAATAATCATGGCCACGTGAAAGATATATAATGGATCCATGTCAACAAGGATCATAGCCACAAACAATACAAAGTGGAGCTACGACTCAAAATCATTAGAATATATAAGACTACAATAACATATACAAGTTGATCTTCAAGAAGTATCAATGTATGTAGTTGGAGATAATAGCTTCACAACTCGATCAATAACTTTAATATCTTCAAAAATCAAGTAGGAGTATAATAAGAGTGTAAGACTCACTACCATGAGGTATTTGAGAAGTCATTGTAGAAAGACTATAGGATCTTGAATAGTAGGTACAAAACCTCATTGATTTTGAATGCGGACTTGATAGGACTCTCGGGATGGCCGACTTGTGAAGGTCAAGATACTTACTGTAGAATGGTCGACTCAAGCTATAAAAATTTCCCTTGAACAAAATCAAGACACATAAAGTGACTCAGGAAGCATGTTATTGACATAAGTCTTAGACATAGGAGGCATCACAAACTCTCCATATGTTTGGAAGAGTAACCAAACGAAGGAGGAAACAATTCTATGTAACTTCCTAAGGTCATTCCAAATCCAAAAACTGAGTAAAAGACTCAAATATTTTCTTTGTCCAAGGGTGAAAAGATTGTTTCCAAAATGTATCTCTTCCCCTCTTTTTGGAATAATTTATTTTTTCATCTTTTTCATATATTTAATGAGTTTAAAAAAGAATAAAATAATGCTACATTATAGAGGAGGAATGAGTGTAATAGGAAATCAAACTAGTTCCAAGTGCATGGAACATACTAATGCTCAGTGCAAGGAGACATGTGCAGAACAAGGAAACTTGTTAGGATTCCTCCACGTGTAAGGGTGTCATATCGCAAAGGAAAAAATGTTGCAAGGACTGCACCTAAGGAATGCTCTAAAGGTTCATCAACAACAAGATGGAGTCAACATTAGGCCAAATATGAAAGAGTGAGAAATGCAATGTGATTACGAATTGACACAAAGAATGAGGAGATTCCTTCAATGTAAATTTTTACGAGCCCAAAGAAGGTAATCTCGACAAATTTTCACATTTAAAGATTTTGAAAAACACTAAAATAAGACTCCAAAGTGGTATTTTGTGTACCTTTAGTCCCCCAAGCCTGAAAAAGGATAAAACAATACTTGGGAATACTCTCTCAGTGAGACACATCTCCCGAGGCATACCTTTTTCCTAATTAATCTATTGGTCGGAAAAAGGGGTAAACTTATGCCAAATATATGTTCTTTCTAGAGCAATTAAAAAGTGTGAAAGAAACAAGGTCACTTGGTGATCTTTTCCTATTTAGAGAGTCTGAAAAGGGATTAAAGAAGACTCCAGGGGTTTCCTTTTTCGTAAATAATATCCAAAGTACAAAAAAGAGATAAACCAAAACCATGGAGAATGGCCCTTTTTTGTAAATTTAGTCCCTCGGGCTCGAAAAAGGGATAAACATATACATGAGAATACTCTCCTAGTGAAATGTAGCTCCTAGGGTGTACCTTTTTTGTAAAATAGCCATATGGAACTAAAAAGGGGTAAACTGTCATCAGACATATCTTCCTTCAGATTTCATTTTGGCGAGCGTGAAGGGAAACACGATTTCTTGGCAATATTTTCAATTTTAGGGAGTCTAAAAAGAGCTTAAAGAAGACTCCAAGGGGGATAATTTTCATATGTAATCTAAATGAGGCCGAAAAGAATAAATAATCTCTCGCTATATATCTCTTTCATAGTTTAAGTGAGCTTGAAAGAAGTCAAATCATGCTCTACGGGAGTCCCATGGGTATAGGCCAGAAAAATTATGAAGAAGAAGGTTAAGGCTTCAACACAAAGTCACGGAGGGACTAAATAGGGCTCCCGTGCCTATGAAATACTTTGGCATGGGCACCAAATGGAAAACAAGGCTTTAAATAGGACTCCCATGGAAGGAAGGCTCTACCACATAAATTATGACACACTTATCAACAAGGAAGGTTAGTGTTGCAATTTAGTGGGGTCGATCCTAAGGAAAATCAACTAGGAAACGGATAATGCAAAAATGAAAGTAGGGAAAAATATAACCTATATGAAATTTTCGAGGTCAATACCTATCATAGTGGATCGATACGATGAATAAATGTCAAAGAAAAAAAATGTCTCCAAGATCCTGCATATAAAGCCAATAACACTCATCCAGAAGTTAGTAAATCCAATATAGATAGAAACTTTGGAAAATAAGAGGTGCTACTAAATATAAAACTTGAAAATAGAAAACCTGTACTATACAATATGGTACAAGGAACCGCACAGCCTTACGACTCATGCATGGTATTGGTTTAGGTAGAGCTCGCTGCTAGGCTCCGACCAAGATTTTGTTCGATAGTCATCCTAGAAAGTCTCCCAAAAGGGAAGAAAACACAAACCATGGTGTAAGTCTTGCCACAATATACAATACATAGTCATGGCTTCAAGGATAGACTCATTCGAAGGAAATTCAATATCCGAGAAATCACATGAATGAGGAGGGTTTGCAATCCCAAAGGGTGAAGCAAACTAAACATATTCCATATGATGATGGAGGTTCTGGCTAGGATTGGTAGAGTCTATCAATGAAGAATCACAAGCACATGGGATTGAGGATATACAAACGATGATATCAAAGTCGAAAGGAAACTCAAGATAAATTAGACCAAGAGGGAGAAGCAAGGGATCCCATGCCCCCATTGGATAAAAAACTTGATCAATTGTTGAGACCATGTCTCGATAATGAAAACATGATTGTACAGGTTTATGATAAGAAGTAATTGAACATCGAGCATATGAATCCACATAATTTACTCGTGGGGAGGTAGAGTCTACACGAACACTAGGAACATATAAAGGGGCAGCTTCAACTAACGCTGAATTAAGATGGTGATTATCAGATGATAGCTGGTCGATAGTGACAATGCTTCCATTGTGAGAGAAATGCATCACTTGGAAGAGCGTAGACACCACATCATTCTTAACATATACATAATCACACTCGAGAATCATATTGAAATCTAACGGGGCTTGCACCACTATAACATCGACAAGGACATTCTTTCTACCTAAAAAGTTAGGAAACTGAGGAATAATCCCCAAATATTCACTAGGACGTCTGTCAAAATCCAAAATCTCATGCGAAGAAGACACAAGCTCGGGAGAACCTAAAGCTTGTCAAGCCGAGGAGGATAAAATACTTGCGGAGGCTCCTTCATCCATAATACATCTGTAAATGTTTTTTGAATTAAATTCAACCCTTATTTGAAAGAGTGCAGAAGAAGGAAGGCAAGGCTCAACAAGGTCATTCCAATCAAAGGAAACCATTCTAGGGCTTGGAGAGGGTGTGCTTGAAGTGAGCAAAATTCCCCCTTGTTTTGAAGGTATTGAATTGGAAATGCTAAAACCATAGTCGTTAGACACATCACTCCAGAATATTGGGATAGACTGAGCATTGCATCAGCACGACCACTTTGGTAGACTCGACACTCTCCAAGAGAAGAGTGGGATCATCTGAAGATTTCATTGGCATGACCACTTTCTCAACCATTGGTTGAATAGACTATGAGACAACATGGTATGAAGGCATGTCACCCCCAAAAATAGGAGTGGGATTAGCTGAATATTGCATTGACATGATTGCTTCATCAACCAAAAGTTAAATAGATTGCTGGGAAACCAAAGAAGACTCAAAATCAGAAGAGATTGCAGACAGGGACCACAATATTCGTACCTCTAGAATTCCAGGGCATAGATGAGTAAGGTGATCTCCATTGAAAATATTACAAAGGAACTTAGGATTACATCCTATCCGTCTCGGTTTCTCAAGAGAATCAATGCCCTCGACACGACTAGCAGTGGTTGGTTTCTTTCCACCAACATGACTAGCAGTGGTTGGCTTCTTTCCACCAACATGACTAGCATAGGTTGTTGACCTATCACTCGTATGACTCACATTGATGAGACTCGTGCCCCCATCATGAATTTCATTGGTTGGTTGCACATATCCAACATGACTTGCATAGGTTGGTGATTGGTCGATAAAATGACTCGCAGAGGCTACAGACCTATTGTCATTATGACTAGCAGTGACTGGATTGTTTCCCCCAACATGCCTAGTAGAGGCCGAATATTTCTTCTTCCTATTATTCCTCTTTCTATTTCTTTTATACTTC
>JZKD02S1673125.1:863247-903757 GCA_000966675.3 Picea glauca | reverse complement strand
GTTTGATAACATATTTATCCTACGAAAAACCAGTTTGGGACATGAGATGGTAGGCGATGTGGTGCTCCGGTGGCCCCGAACACCCTGATGTAGGTGGCACACTCATCCAAATACCAATGGCCTACCTTGGATATCATCTTCTTGGTTGTCTCTGATAGCCTTGGGTATTCCTTCTTAAAATGAATAAAATAAATTTGGGCAATGAATTCATCGCAGATGAGGGAGTAAGATTTCTTATACATGTTTTCCCATAAAATGTTGAAGTAGACATGGACCGGGAGCTTTGCAACATGCCATCTTAGATTCATGTCGGCGAAGACGTTTCTGGCGCACATGACATCGAGTAGGTATGAAGCCATGTAAAAAGTTGGTGCTTCCCCTTCCTTTGGCGAATGGGCCTATTGCACATAGATGCTCAGTTACTTGGAGATTATTGCTCCCAGTTGAAGTTGTACCCGACGATTAAAACTGTGTATACCAAAGGCATCCATGCCTCTGAAAACTTGGAGCAATCTTTCTCTCTATATAATCTATAGATGAAAGCCATCAAATAGACGTATGGCTCCCTTAGGTTAATTGTCCCATAATAGCCAATGCTTCGGTTGGTAAACTTATTATCCTCCCTCCACCATGAGGCCATAACTCATCTGGTGTCATGGCATTCGTATAATTTCACCATGAATTATGTGTTTAGCCACTCCTAGGGGTCTCTAATTTTGTAATATTTTTGAACTTCTACTAGGAGGAACATTCCGACACACCCACCATTTTCATCATTGATTAAACATTTTTGTGTGTCGGTGTGGTTGATGAGCCACTTAAAAAATTCTATATAGGTAAAAATGGGGGTTCTGCTTGCCACCATATGTAGGTACAAGCGTTAGATGTTTGGGAACGCCTGGTCATTGAGCACCCTTACTTCTGGATCATTGTCTGGGACATATTCTCGGTACTCTTCTTGGCTGATATTTTTAAAGAGATACCCCCAATGTGGGGGCACCATCTTGGACCTGGTGCTTGCCTTTGTATAGCCAAAGGTCAAAGTCTGGATGAAAACCTTCTTTGTTGTTGTCCTGATGACAGGCTCCGACCTAGGGACGTACTCCAATTTCCTCGTGGTTCCTAGAGAAGAACCTTCACCCATCTCTGATTCCTTCAGATTTGGTGCTCTCGGAGAGCATCTGGTGGTTGGATTTCTCGGCAAAATCGTTCTTAAAACTTAAGAAGAATTTTAGAGACTGTGTAAAAACCAAAAAAACACACATATATAAATTACAACCAACGAATTTACAGACTCAGATACATACCTCTAATATTGTTAAAACCTGGTGATTTTGACAATCATGAGGTTGATATAGCCTTCAAGTTGCTCATCTTTCTCCTTTGGATGCTCTAGAATTCTCTTACGCCCAGAATGATTTCATTCACAATGGCTCAAGGGATTTTAAATAGGAAATATCTTATCGTGTCGCATCAACCATTCAATTCGGGCTATGAGTGAATTTTTAATAAATCTGTCGTTGAATATATAGAACATAAATTCATCATGGGTTGATGGTGGAGGTGTGGGTGGTTTTGTGGTCTATCGAGTATTTTAAATGATTTTTTCGATTGGTGCACAAGGTAGAAACTAATGCAGGATTGAGTATTAATTAGCTCCTTAAATGCTCAAAATTCGATCGTATCTATTGCTAAAACGTCCTGTCATGTCGCTCTTTCAGTGGGTGGATCAGGGATCGGGGTTGTGCTATGAACATTTTCATTGATAAACTCATGAAAAAAGTTCTAAAACCGATCGATCTTACCGTACATTACTGATGCAACAACGCTGACTCGGAGGTGTGACTTGGACCTAGGGAACCAAGAATAACTCAGGATAACACTAGACCGTATAACTCGCTTACCTGGTAAAGACACGTGGCGTTGGAGACCAGTGACTTAATTCACTTGTATTAATCAGATTCAAGAATTTCCTCAAGTTATTCGTTCTAAAAAAAACCTTAGCTTGTCGATGTCAAAAAAGTGTCTAGGATCGACGATCGACGATAAGCCTATCAAATCGCTTTTGGATTGACTCCCTTGAAAAATTATCGATGTCGAAAATGCATCAGGGATCGATGATCAGGGATAAATTTTATCATGGTCAGAATGTTTGTTGTGATTGTTCTAGGCTTTCCCTGATTTCGATAAAGCGCGTCGGGCATCGACTATCGATGATATATTTTTGTTCTTCGTTAACGCCTGTCCTCACTATATTTTACCGATGTCGATGGAGATCAACGTTCGATGATATCTTTACATGAAAAAATTAATGCAAACCAAAAATCCCTTCTTTTTATGCCTATGGATATCGACGCTCGGGGACTGTGGTTTTCCTAGTGGTTCCTTTTCTTCTTTGAATTCCTCTCGATGTTGAACCTGAGCGCGTTGAGTGAAGTGTTTGGCTACCGATTATTTATTCAGGTGTTAAGGTATTTTTAGTCACGAGGTTTCATAAGTTCAAGAAAACCTGAATAGGTGGTGAGAGTCATGAAAATAAACAAAAGACAAAACATTTCTCAAAATTAAATCGAATCAGACAGTGCAGAAGATCAAGTGGTACCCAAAAAGTAAAAGTTTGATAAAGGCTTTTTAGGGTGTGTTAAGTGCTCAATAAATGGCGACTTACTGGGTGAAAGAAGAATATTTGTTCCTACCTCAGGCTCGACTGATGAAAAATATGGTTAAGAAATTAACTGGTTTTTTATCATAGCCTCTTTTATCTTTCATTTGAAATTCCTTGTTTGGTGCATCCGGGTCTGCCTGTGGGGTTTCAACCTTTATTCCACCTTATTTTCATGTAACCCTGACTCACGCCACCTTTGACAAGAGTTGAGGCGTATTCACTGGCACCAAGAATTTTAGTTATCATCATTCACTTGTTGCGGTGTTGCTCCGCTTCCAGTGAGCGCCATAGCCCCGGAGGAGTCACCCCGACATCACAGACCTTGCTCTGATGCCAGCGAGCATCCATAGCCTCGGTGGATTTATCTGCATACCCTCTCCTACTGTGCACTCATTCTATATAGTTTATTTTATTTTGGTAGAATGCCCAGAGTGAGTGGGAGAGGAGGACGTCTGTTATTTGCAAAATGAGATGGTTAAGGTGAATTTTTTCTAGCTCTGTCTTGAGGTACATGTATTCCTTTCCAACTTACCACCTTTCCCTTAAGGTTTTACCAGACCACTAGGAAGACTCTTCATCACTTTTCCAAGGTTGTTCATCTGCAGAATAGATAGAAAACCCTTTAAAACAACTACAAGTCTCCCAACGCTTCTTGTATTGTATGTAAACGGCAGGTCAGGAACAAAGTTCGTCATATCACATGAATCGAGCTCTGAAGTAGCTCCATGATTGTCCTGCAGGTGGACAATATCAAATGAATTGCATTCGATACATATTAAAAGTACCCTATCATGATTAACATGGAAGAGTACCGAATTTATGAGGCGATATTGTGTTGATTTTAACCTGAGGGCTCTCCTTTCCCTAGGATTTAGGTTTTTTTGGCAAGTACCATGATGCATGAGATAAGTTAGCTTTTCATACCATGAATCTTGCCCTGGGGAGATGTATGAAGCTTCACCTCACCATAATGCTAATTCATTCTCCCATTTGGGGTCTTCATTTACTTGGTCCTGGGCTTCAGCTACCAGTTTGCATAATCCTTGTCCCTTAACCAATTTAGCAGGTTTTATATCTAGATCAAATTCTTGGACTACTACCATCCAGTTTCCTCTTCTTTTCCCCATCTCCTGTTGAGTGAAAATGGACCAGACTGTAGGGTGAGGCACGATGACTTTGGTATGGTTCTTTAGGATGTAGGATCTGAAGTGTTTCACTACCTTGTATACTGCATAAGACTTCTTATCTATAGCAGGGTAATTTAGTTCGACCCCTTGGAGATTAGTTCTCATAAATGAGATTGGGGCCTCATTGTTGTCATCATCCTTATGAGTCAATACTACAACTAACAATTGGTCAGAGGCAAAAGTGTAGAGGAATAAATATTTGTTAAATTCAGGGCTTCACAACACTGGAGCTTGGGATATTGCAGCCTTAATATTGCTGAAAGAAATTTTTCATTCATCATCCCACTTAAATTCAACATCTTTGTGGATCATTTTTTGTAGGGGTTTGATAGTTTCAGCGAAATCGGGGGTGAATTTCCTCACAACATTGATTTTACCAAAGAAGGATTGCACATCCTTTTTGTTGTGGGGTAATGGAAGCTGAGCTATAGCCCTAATTCTCTCTGGTTCTATGCTAATTCTCACTCGAGATATGATATGAACTAATATTTTACCTTCCTCGACACTAAAGATAGTTTTCTTAGCGTTTAAGGATATACCGTATTTCCTACACCTTTCGAATATCTGGGTTAAGTGTTGGATGTGGTCTTCTCTGTTCTTCAAATACATAGTCACGTCGTCCAAATAAACTACTAAAAATTTCTTGATTAGTCCCCGAAACGCTACGTTCATGGCCCTTTGGAAGGTTTCCCCTGCATTGATTAACCCAAAGGGAATGCGTTTATAAGTGAAGGTTCCCCACTTGGTTCAGAAGGTAGTTTTCAAATGGTCTTCCTTTGAAACAAGAACTTGGTTGTAACCTAAAAAGTCATCCAGCAAGGAGAAAATCTCAGAGCCATACATGGTCTGCAAGAGTTGCTCCATTGGTGGGACTGGTTAGTTTTCCTTTTCTGAAGCCCGGTTGAGGTTTTTGAAATCTACACATAGGCAGATCTCCCCAGAATTTTTTCTCACAGGAACCAAATTTTCTACCCATGCAAAGTGTCTAACCTCGAAGATGATCTTAGCATCTATTAATTTCTTTAACTCCTAACACATGAGAGACTCCAAGGATGGGTGATATTTCTGAAGCTTCTGTTGGAATGGTTTCACTATGGGATTTAATGGGATTGTGTGTTGAATGATGTGAGTATCATAATTTTTTAGGTCTCGATAAGACCATGCAAATACATATTGATATTGTCTGAAAAGTTTGAGATATGCCTTCCTTTCCTCTTTAGATACTGTCTTGCCGAGATTTGTATTCTTGGGGCTTTCCGGGGTTCCTAGATTTGTATTTTTGTACATAGGACATGAACTCCCTGTCTTTGTGTTCGTTGACCTTTTTAATCTTTCCCTTAAGTCAAAAATGTTTTCTAAATTGGCTACCCCTTTTGGTATTGTGTGAGACCTTGGTTTGTCAGTCGATTGATCCGTATGAGGGTTAGTTTATACTAATTTCTCCTAGAATGCTTCATCGTCAATGGCCAGGTCTTTAAAATTATCTTGATTGGTCAAAATGTTTATGATTTGTTCATCTCCTTCAAAGACATTCCAATTAGAAATATTGTTGGGCACTGATGGTTTCTAGAGTAGCTCCATGGTGAATCAGGAGGCTTCATAGTCTTCTAGAGGGGATAACATTGAGGTAGCAATGGCCAGAGAATCAACAAGAGTGTTCTTTGTTCTGGGGATCGTTGTAATGTTGAAGGCTTCAAAATGTTCTATTAGACTGTGCACTTTCTGTTGGTAATTCCTCAGGTGGGGAGAGTTGCAATTTATAGTGTTCCTTACTTGTCTAACAATGATTTCATAATCTCTGGAAACATTCAATTATTTAATGTTTAAGTCTAGGGATTTCTTTAGCCCTTATACTATAGATTCATACTCGATGGTGTTGTTTGTGCATTCAAATTATAGTCTACAGTACAGGAAATTTCGTTTACCTTTTGGATCAATGAGGATGCACCCTGCCCCTAACCCTTCTTGTGATTTAGATCCATCGAAGTATAAGGTCCAAACTTGTGGGAAAAACCCATTAGCTTCCTCTTTCCTATCACTTTCCTCCTTTTCTCCTACCTTTTTCGTGGTTTCTAACACTGGTTCCTGACAGAAGAGGGTTTCCTCCATCGTTGTTGGAAAATTTTCCTGAAAACCTATTTCAGAGTTTTGAGTAAGAGGAATATCAGATGAGAGGGGGGATAAATTCCCGAAATTAGAGTCACAGGAATAATTTCCTAGCACGGGGAAATATTTCGATGAGAGTTCGTTAAGGGTTTCTAGGTCGGTGATAGTATGTTTAAGATATCTTTCCCTATCGATCCTGATCATATTTATGTGTCTCTTTAATGATATCCAGAGGTGAGCCCAGTCTGTACTAAATTATCCTTCTAACTTCTCGGACCAATCTCGACTCAGTAGCAATCCATAAGCTTCTACGATATCTACTACAATGATGTCAATTACTTGAGCAAATTTAAGGTGAGTCGCCATCCTGATCATTACATCTTTGAGTTCTCCCATAACCTTTACCTGGGTTTTGTCTAGTTGTATCACATGTTTATCACTTTTAAGAGGGGTTGTGTTTAATTTATTGCATATAAACAATGGAATAACATTAGAGGATGCTCCTGATTCAACCAAACAGTTATGGAGGTTTCTGTTGAAGAATTCAAATGTCAAAAGGAATGGTGGGACAAAAGGCTTTCCTTTCTTATCTTTAGAACAAGAATTTATAGTTGGTTTATTTCTTAGATCTGTAGGAGCTAGATTTTCTACTTGATCAATGCTTGTTGTAGGATTTTATACTGATTTCAATGCTTGTAACAAAAATTGCTTTTGCTGAGGGATTCTACACATGTCCATGACCGATATATTTTCCTTCAAATTTTTCAAATATTCGACTATGTTGTAGTCTAGCTTGGGTGAGTCTTGTGTATGGATGTTGATAGGATTTCTTCAAGGGAAAAAAAGGTGATTTCGAGTGATCGGGAGCTGGTTTTCCTCCTGAAGTTTGGGCCATAGTAAGGTCGTTTGAGACAGGTTGACCCCTACTTTGTGTTTGCATAGCTAGGACCTCTRCAGGTGGTTCTTGAACCTCAAATAGGTCATTAGAAGGCATTGGTAGGTCAGGKTCCCATATAAACATGGTTGTTTCTTCTAGTGAATCAACTTCTTCCTGATMAAAAATATTCATAGTTAAGCATCTTGATTTTTTGGTTAGGTAAAMCTCATCTAGAAACTAGTTGGTCATCAAATTCATCACATGCACCCATTGTGGGAAGTCTCTTTCAGAGTGTTTCTCTTGGTGATAGGTACAGAAAGAGTCTGATGCTACATTTCCCAGATCAATGTTTAAGTTGTCTGGGGGGGGGGGTTCAATCGCTTTGAACGATGGATTTATTTTAAAAAAGGGTTTATAGGGCCTCTGGCCTTGGTTTCCTTCCCCTGCACTTCTTTTCATGTCTATGATTTCATTTGATAGCTTCTTAACCATTCTTTGTAGGTATTCTATGTCTCCACTTCCTTTTCCGGGACCTTGTTATGTTTGTTTCCCTATGGGTCTAGTCAATAAGAGTCCTCTCTTGGGAGGAGGTTGAAATTCCTTCTTAAGTAATGAGAACTAGACTTATTTACATCCCTTCATGTGGAATTCTATTTTCTTAGATTCTTCAAAATTCTCAGCTAAGGTTGTTTTAGCAACCCTCTTCACAAACATGGAAATAAAAGCTGGGAGAGCATTAGCATATACTTCGATTTGCAACTCCTGAGTGGGTTTAGCTACTGGTTGAAATTTGTTTAGGATAGTGGTGAATTGTTGATTAAAGTATTTAACCTTCTCCTTTGAACCCATGGTGGCGGCAAACAACTCAACCATCAAAGCTCCTGTAGTGGTTTCTTCTGCAAATTTATCTAGAAAATCCTTTTGAAACTTCGTCTAACTAGTTATGGATCCTACGGGTAAGTTAAAATACCACGTGGAGGAAGAATTCTCAAAAGTATAGGGGAAAAGACTGCATACTATGTCTTCATGTTGGACATTCATTAGTTTGATAGCTAGTATGAAATTTTTAATATGGTCTTCAGGCAATCATGAGGTTTCATGGTCAAATTTAGGGAGTAACTTTTCTGGATGTCGGGGAAGGTTATGTACTCGTCCAGGGATGGACAGAGCATCTCTGGCCAACCAAGGTTGATTATTCTGAGGTGGGTTTCCCATTTCTTCATGATTATCATTGTTATCTTCCATGTCGTTCGATCCTGAAACTGATCATTCTAAGTTAAACCCTTCCTCGTCAAAAATGTCGTCGGGCTCGGAGCAGTTACCGGCTAGTGTTTCGAAGATTAGATTGAGAGGATGTTTGATTTTGGTGAGAGTGAAATCTATCAGATCTTCTACTGTGTGCACAAAAAAATGGTTGGGAGTGTCAACCACCGGTCTGCTTACTTGTTTTCTACGAGGAAGTAACAAAGCTAAGGGAAGTGCTCCATTTTTTCGGGCGTAAGCTCTTGTGATTCTTTTGAACTAGTTCAACTCCTTATGAGAAGAGCATAAGGTATCTCAGGGAACAAATGTTATTCCTATTTCTAGGGCGAGTTACTCATTTCAGGAGTACTCAGTGTGTGTGGGTTGTCTTGAGAATGACTAGCCATGCATGTGGGTTGTTTTGAATCTACAAGCTGTGTGAAATATTATGTCAAAAATATTGTCAGCCATTCATTCTTCAGGCCCTCCTTCTAGCGCCAATTCTGTTGAGGGGTGATAAATCCCTTTAACTCAACAGTAGGAACCAAACTCACCACTAAGGCCCAATTAGACTCTGCAACATTTAATGGTGGAATGGTTCTCCAGATATTGCAATCTGACCAATTAATCGATGGGCTTTACGTAGTGATTGACAGGATGTCTTCCTGTGAAATCTCCTCCTTTAGTTCGAACATTCTCTTTTTTTTGTATTTTCTCTTATAGGTGGGACTGATACAAGATAAATGTTGGTATAAACTAGCTCGGTAAAAAAGGGGGGAAATCTTAACTACTGAAGAAGGTTGAGCTTGGGATAACCCACGTACTCAAGCATGCAGACAATGATTCTTACACCTACAACAAGCCTATTACTAATACATTAATCTGATGGTGTCCCAATTATTGACCGAGATACAATTATCAGAAGAAAACATACATGAAATAAACGATGGCAAAAAAAAAAGTTTCCTTAGCTCTAATCATCAATCACATATTAACACACCAATTTAATTTTCATCATTAAAGATAAGAACAATAAAAATATTGAATCAGATAACTTATCAATAGATTCAGAGGCTCTTACTCGTTACAACATCCATTCATGAGATAAAATCAGAAATTATTCTTCTTCATATCCAATCACACACGCTTTTGATGAAAAACACAAACTTGTCTCTAGTCCTAAACAAGACTTCTCAATTAACGTAGCTCCGAAATAGTTCTTTACAAATCCAAAAATGAGGGTCTTTTCAAAAACCATTGACCCCCTCTAATAGGTAGATCCTCTTATTTATCACATATTATTAACTAAAAATAACTATCAAAAGTGCAAGCTAAGTTAAAAAAAAACATCGTCGCATGGCGCTTTCATTTCTCAGTCTTCTAAGAGTCATCAAATGGTTTCACTTGAGTGGATGAACCTTCTCTTACTCCGGCCATTTGATGAAGAGGTCCTCGCATGTATTGTCATACATGAATCTGTGTTGATCCATTGCGGTCAAATGGATCTCCTTTATCTCCACTTCTCATGCCCGATACTTGAATATTCTAGCCCTTAATTGTTGCAACATTGTTTGAGGCTTGATTGGGTATTCCATGAACTGTTGTACTTGACCTGGCGCCATGTTCGCCACCTTTGCTATTTACGCATCCCATTATGAGTTATGTTCGACATGTATTTTGACTATGTCATGCAAGTTGACAAAGTCATCGGGTGTGCTGAATTATGAAAGGTCGATGTCTTTGATTGCTCGATTGATCTTGGTCCAACTCTTTTCGCACTCGGCCCATTTCTCTTGGATTTCCTGATGATGTTCTTGGGCCATTTTTACCCAGTATTCGTTCGAATTCTTTATGCAGTCGATGCTTCTATCCCTTAGTACCCGGATGACATGCTCTTCGATGTCTCGTCCCTGTTGAACAACGCTGATGTAGTTGATCCTTTCCACTGCTTGATGTGATTTCTAATACCATCTTTCCATATCATTTCATGTCGCCAGTGCCATGAGGGTGTCTTCTTGGAAATCGGCTATCCCTGCGGTGAAAAGATTTCTCTCATTCATGAATTTACTCTAGGCCTCCTGGAATTCACTTATCAGGAACATTGTGGCCTGTGTGGAGTCTTGATAATATTTTTCCAAATGGCCTAGATGCTCCAACTCCTTCAGCACAGTGGAAAACTCCTCTTCATCCTTCCTCGCTCTATCCAGGGTGGAATATGTGATTTCCATCCCTGCGCCGATAAGCTCGGACGTCTTGGCATGCTCTGTGCTAATCAATTTATCCTTTGTGGTGATGAGGATGGATTGATCTAGAGTAAGCCTCCTCTTCTTGGTGGTTCTTTTAATGATGGCTTTCCTCTTTCGGTCATAAGAGATGGCTTGTATATCTGTGACCTCGTTCACAAGTTTCAGGTTTTGTTATTCCCCCTAGGTAAGCATGTTTCCCAAGCTCCCGATGGTATATATATGTTCAAAATTGGGTTCTTGAACCTCTTCAGTGTGTTCTGAAAGTTTGGGCTATGTTTGTTGCTCATCAGGAGGTAAAGTACCGGCTGAAATTGAAGTATTAGGGGCAGGCTCGGTACTTACTTGATAATGGGCTATTGCGGTGTCGATTTCATACTATGGAACGTCTTCTTCTTGTTCTCCTGACCCTAGCTCGTCCTTCGGGATGTCCACTTGGGTCCCTGGTACATCGAGTATCTCAGTGTCTAAGACACTTTCGACCTCTTGATCACTTTGTGGAAGGTGTTATCACACTAAATTTCCTTGGGCCTTTTTAGTTTGTTTTCAATCCTTTTTTAAGCCTTAGTTTTTAATTTTTTCTTTTAAGGTCTCATCCCTTTAAAATCTATGATTGGTAGGACCCCTTGGATGATTAAATTTTTTGAGTCTTAGCTCTAATTTGATCCTCAAATTGATTTTTTTCGTAAACCATTCTTAGCTCATGTTTTATTTTGGTCCCCTTCATGATTTATCCCTAGGTTGATCCCTCCCATGACTAGATTGATGTGACACTCCGCTCTCCCCACTCATGACCTCATAGGCATACCTCAAACATCCTCTCTTACTTTTCTAATCATATTTTGAAGTGTATGTGTTGCCTGCTCATCAAGCAGTTCCATAGTGCCTATCATGTTCATCACACTTCCACCCCAAGCCATGATTGCCACGAATGATGTCATGTCCCTTTTTTTCAGTGCCAGAAGTCGGTTAAGGATGCCTTCAAAGATATTGCATTTATGAGATTTGGTAACCATTTTTTAATTTTGAAAGACTCAATAGTGTTGCACTGCGCAAATTCGTAAGTGTTGATCAAGTGACCACATGTCAAACAAATCCAATGCTGAGAAAGATTCTAGGGCCGAGGTTTTCTCAAATTTCATCCTAAGATTGCATTGAAGAGCTCAACAGGTGTCTACTACACATGTATCCATTGTTACCTCCTCTACGTATTAATCTTCACTGGAAATTTGTGCTCGGGTTTTCGTTTTGCTAAGTTTGCACAAAGGTAAAAGATTGATGTTTGTATGATAGCCTCATCTCCTCTCTTTTTCAGACCTGTAAACCTCATGGCCCGTATATGAGTCAATTTTTTTTTGTCTACCTTAGCCCTTAAAGTTGCAGGCTTTAGACTAGTCTATCCTCTGCATATGCGTTGCGCTACCCAGAGGCACTGCTTAACCTCTTGTTTCTTCCACTACCTCCTTTCATCTCAAAATTAAATGTTTTACTTAGTTGCATAGGGTCGGCCTTGCATATTTGAAACCCCATTCAAAGTCTCTTGAGCATTACCAAACCTTTTAAGAGCCTTCATTCTGAGTCATGGAGACCCCTAAATCGAGGAAGTCACATAAAGGAGGCAAGATAGGTAGGACAAAACCAGTGGACATGCTTCTTTTTAATACATAGCCCATGGAAAGAGAGGCCTTTCAAATACTAGGGTGCCTCTTCTTTTGTTAGAACATGCAGAGAGGCCATCCAAAGGTAGCAAGATAGTTTGCATTGCAGTTTGATGGTAAGAAAACTAAGGTTGGGGATTTGGAGTTTGAAGTGACTGAAGCCTCCATGTTAGCTGCAACAGGGATCCCCATTATAGGTGAAAGGTGGTTCAAATCCATGGCTTTAAGTTCAACTTATGCAAAAAAATTCTTTAAACCTGAATATCAAGCCAATGACCTGTCCAAAAGTATGCCAAAGAGCCAATTGATTGAACAATTTGACAGACTACTGAATATCATACAAAGATATTTTACTTGTGAAAGGAGATTCAACACATTATACCAATACCATATAAGATAGTTGCTACATTTTACTGGTAAGGTTGAGATGAATATTCCTTATTACTTGTTGAGGAGTATAGGCAATATGTCAGACAGGATACAGGCCAAATCTAAAGATGTGGATTCTAGCCTTTTTCACTCTGTATTAATCAAAATGCTAGTATTTGAGGAATTGGGCAAGAAAGATATTTCATGGGAGCATTTTGTGGTTACATCTGATTTTAAGTTGGATCTAGCACCCACTCCTCAATCACATGGGGTAAGTTCTTTGTCACCTACTAGTGTTACCAAAGCAGGGACCAGTAGGAAGAGAAAGGGAAGAGCCCATGTTCAAGTGTCAGAGGTCAACAAGCAAGTCATTGAAGCTAAGGAGGAATTTTGTCCTTCTCCACACAAGAGATTTTTCACCACCTCCTCCACCAGGGTTAGAAGAGGTGCCTCCTTCTACCAAAGCTACATCTAAGAAAGGGAAGAAGATTCTCTTTTCCCCTTCTCCTCCAGCAGTCAAAATCAAAGGTAAAAGACCTTTCACAAGGTCATCAATTCCTAAGGAGGATTATAGAGAGCAATCCTTACCAGAGATCCCTATTCACAAGAAGAAGGGGAAGAATATTTAAAAGCCCGTAGAGGATAAATTAGAGACCCTTGTACAAAAGAAGAAGGGTAAAGGTGCTAAAGGACCTTTGGAGAAGGGAGATGAGACCTCTGAGAAAGGAATTGAGAAGCCTTTTGAAAGAAAACAAGAATCCCTTGTACAGAAAGGTAAAGGTACTAAAAGACCTTTGGAAAGAGAAGAGGAAACCCCTATGAAACACTTTGAGGAGCTTGTGGTAAGAAATGAAGAAACCACTATGTAGAGAAAGAAGGGTAAAAGTAAGGCCACTGAGAAACCTGATGAGGTGGACAAGACACTTCCCATGTAGGAGGAAGAGGAGTTTGAGGAAAATCCTATTAAGACTGAGCATGCCACTATCCCTCCTGATAGTCAGACCTACAAAAGACTTATCAAGCAGCTTAGAGATGAAAGGAAAGAAATAGATCATCTTAAAGAAGAAGACAAGGTCCACTTGGATCAGATGGAAGAGCTCATGGTTGGCTACAATCTTACCCTTGACTTGGCAAGGTTTGTAGTGAGAAAGGCTCTTCCCCTTCATAAACAACTGAATAATCTTTACAAATAGAATAGAGGCTTTCAGTCTCAGAACAGGAAGTTAAAGGCAGAGCTGAAACACTTTCAAGATGAGGTAGCCCAAAGGAATTTACAGGTGTTGGTTGAAGTTTCCATTGAGGATGATAAACCAACATCTAAGGAGAGGACAACTACACTGAAAAAGCCTGCCAATGCTAAGAAGAAGAAGTCTGGTGTGCCAATTGAAGATCCTCTTTCTACCAGAAAGAGTGTGAGGCTAAGTGTTAAAATGACAAAATAGCTAGTAATGGTAAGCTTCATTTTTTAGAATTGTTCCTTTTTGGGAGGGTTAACTGATATGCACATACTATCTATACCATCATACAAGCTGCTAATCGTTTAACTAGTTGGGTTTTGAGTTTTTTCTAAGTGTTAGTTTCCCTAGTGGTAAAAGGCACTACCCATTATACATTCAAGGCACATAATTGAAATGGTTTTGTCATCATGAAATACCACAAATTTCTCTTCACACTTTCAAGATTGAAGGCTTTGTGTTTTTGGCAATGCTACCTGATCTGCACACAGACGCAACGTAAGTGGCACTACCTAATATTTAGCAGAGAACAAAATTGTAATATGGGTGCAACACAAAGGTGCTACTTACAGGCACTACCTATAGGGGATACCTAATATTTTATAGATAGAAGAGTCTATACACATAAGCAACACAGTGATGCTACCTACAGGTGCTACCTTTTCTCTTGGTAGTGCGCTACCCAGATTTGCTACCCAAAGAAGTTGTCAATAAAGACCAGGGATCTAGGTGGACCAAGCTAACAACTTTGGGATAAATTGATGATGAAGAAGGATGGAGAAGCAGTAGTTGGCATCATGAAGACAACCACATGATTTTAAGGACACATGACAAACAAGGAGTTGTGCAACAAAAGGGAACCAATTCAGTTTGAATTTCAGTTGGATTAGTCACCAACATTTTCCTATTTTATAGCATAGATGATTAGATAAGTTGTTAGGAAAAATAAATGTTTAGAGTTTTTCAAGGGAAGGGGGCTAGCTCGTACCTCCATATGTTGCCTCCCTTTTGTTATAAATAGATAGATCATTTTCTTTAGCAGGTTCGGATGGTTGAGTAAGGCTTCTTTTAATTGTAATATTTTGATGAAGTGACTATGATCTAGTGATGTACTGAACTTAAGAATTTTTGACTAATAGAAATCAGCTTCTCTTTCAGTCTATTTTCTTTTGATGCTAAATGTTAATGCTTTGAATGATTCACATGAATTATTGTGGTGATGTTATGGTGGATGTTTGATCATTATATTATCATGATGTTTATTTATCTTCCTTAGTTTTTTATGTCAAGAAGATCTCGTGATTATAAAATTTCTTCCTTAGACTTTTGTAGACTTGATGTTTGCAACAGTCCCTACACTCCTCTCACTCAAGTCTTCCCTCTATTCATACTTACTCCCAAACTATTGATAGAAGTTATCCAATACCTTAATTGTTGGTGCATGCTAGCCCTGTTGTCTGAGTTAGAACATTACCATTTGATTCCTTTTCCATTTGACCCTTTAAAACACTCTTTCATTCACGTATAACTTGATGGGTACTGGGCTTGCATTCCATGCAATATGAAGGTGACTCCTAGTGCTAACATAAGGCTTTGAATTTGAGCATCGGGAGTTGGGGAAGATGTCTTCTCGGGTTCCTTTTCCTCTATGATCTACACCAGAGTTACCAGGGAAACCTCTAAATTCTCATCATCATCATAATATATCGTTATTAAGTCATGGAGGGGGTTTGGTGCACTTTCTCTCCCTGATGTCCTCGCTATCTTCAACTAAGTTGAAATGTCCCCTAGTTATCCAGCCTGTGGCATTGAAAATTCAGGGTTATCCAACCCGATGATCTCTTCAATTTGTATTGGTTTTGGGTCTCTTGGATCTACCTAGATTTCGATTAGGTTGTCGGTAGGGACCCTTGTCATTTCCACATGGTCTGGGTCGTTCTGTAGCTAATAAATTACTTACTGCGCCTATTCCATTAGGATAAATCCCATTGCTTGTGCCTCTGGTGTCATATACAGTCCCCTGTTCTTCACCTTTGTTGCCTCTGTCGCTGTGCTTTCTTCCTTGGCTCTGAGGGCTTCTTGAGTTGACTCCTCTATTGTTTCCACATGTTCATCCATGCTAATGGCCTCAAACCTAGTCATTTTTAGGTCGACCATCCTTTGTACGACCTCCTCCCAGTCCTGGGTGTTCTCTGTTAAGACTTCATCTTCAAACTTGTCGTGAGCATATGACTAGCAGGACGACACCTGTGAAGCATGTTGCAGGACTAGACCCTTTGAATCATGCTTGCAGAATCAGCCCGTCAGGAATCTTAATTCAAGTTGGCTCAAACCTTCTTGTTTGGATTGAGAGGTATCCTTTACCAAGTATAAACCTACATGGAAACAATAGGGTATGCAAGCCTGCTTCTTTTCCTTGACCAGGGTGGCGTTTTAACCCTACAAGATGGTTTGATAACATATTTCTCCTATGAAAAGCCGGTCTGGGACATGAGCTAGTAGGAGATGTGGTGCTTCGGTGGCCCCGAACACCCTGATGTAGGTGGAGCGCTCGTCCAAATACCAATGACCTACCTTGGTTATCATCTTCTTGGATGTCACCGATAGCCTTGGGCATTACTTATTAAAAAGAATAAAATAAATTCGGGCGATGAATTCATCGCAGATGAGGGAGTAAGATTTCTTATACCTATTTTCCCATAGCATGTTGAAGTAAATGTGGACCGGGAGCTCTGCAACATGCCATATCAGATTCTTGTCGGTGAAGACATTTCTGATGCACATGCAATCGAGTAGGTATGAAGCCATGTAAAAATTTGGTGCTTCCCCTTCCTTTGGTGCATGGGCCTGTTGCACATAGATGCTCAATTTCTTGGAGATTATTTCTCCCCATTTGAAGCTGCACCCGACAATCGTAACTATGTATACCAA
Source organism: Picea glauca (assembly GCA_000966675.3). Lineage (NCBI taxonomy): Eukaryota > Viridiplantae > Streptophyta > Pinopsida > Pinales > Pinaceae > Picea > Picea glauca. The sequence continues at coordinate 887,244 of JZKD02S1673125.1, read as the reverse complement.
AGAAATTCATGCCTTTGAAAACCTGGAGCAATATTTCTCTCCGTATAATCAGTAGATGAGAGCCATCAAATAGATGTATGGCTCCCTTAGGTTAACTATCTTGTACCAACCATTGCTCCGGTTGGTAAACTTCTTGTCCTCCCTCCACCATGAGGCCATCACTCGCCTGGTGTCATGGCATTCGTAGAATTTCACCATGAAGTTTGTATTTAGTCGTTCCTTAGGGTCTCTAAGTTTGTAATATTTATAAACTTATACTGGGAGGAACACTCCAACACACCCACCATTGTCATCATTGATTAAACATTTATTTGTGTCGGTGTGGTCGATGATCCAATTCATGACTTCTATGCAGGGAACAATGGGGGATTTTCATGCCACCATATGTAGGTACGACCATCAAATGTTTGGGAACACCTTGTTGTCGAGCACCCTTACGTCTGGATCACTGTGTGGGACATATTCTAGGTACTCTTCTCGGTTGATCCTATTAAAGATATCCCCCCAATGTGGGAGCGCTATATTGGACCCGGTGCTTGCCTCTGTATAGCGAAAGGCTGGAGGATGGATGAAAACCTTCTTTGTTGTTGTCCTGATGATAGGATCCGGCCTAGGGACGTACTCCAATTTCCTCTAGGTTCCTGGAGAAAAACCTTCGCCTATCTCTGGTTCCTTCAGCTTTAGTGATCTCAGCGAGCGTTTGGTGGTTGGATTTCTCGGCGGCACCGTTCCTGCAACTTAAGAAGAATTTTAGAGACTGTGTAAAAACTGAAAAAAAACACATATATAAATTACAACCAACGAAGTTACAGACTCAGATACATACCTTTGAAGCTTGTTAAAACCTGGTTATTTTGACAATCACGAGGTCGATACAACCTTCAAGTTGCTCGTCTTTCTCCTTCGAATGATTTGGAATTCTCTTACGCGCATAATGATTTCATTCATAGCAGATCAAGGGATTTTAAATAGGAAAGATCTTATTGTGTCGCATCAACCATTCAATTCAGGCTATGAGTGAACTTTTAATAAATCTATCACCAAATCTCTAGAACTTAAATTCATCTTTGGTTGACGATGGAGGCGCGGGTGGTGATGTGGTCTATCATGGATTTTAAACGGTTGTTTTGATTGGCACACGAGGTAGCAACTAATGCAGGATCGGGTATTAATTAGCTCCTTAAATTCTCAAAACCCAATCGTATCTAATGCTAAAACGCCCCCTCGTGTCGCTCTTTCAGTGGGACGTGGATCAGGGATCCGGGTTGTGCTACAATTTTTTTTCGTTGATAACCTCCTGCAAAATTTTTCGACACCGATCCATCTTACTTTACATTACTGACGTGACAACGCTAACTCGGAGGTGTGACTTGGACCTAGGGAACCAAGAATAACTTGGGATATCACTAGATCGTATGACCCTCTTACCTGGTAAAGACATGTGGTGTTGGATACTAGTGACTTAATTCACTTGTATTAATCGGAGTCAGGACTTTCCTCAAGTTGTTCACTCCAAAACAAACCTTAGCTTGTTGATGCCAAAAAAGTGTCCAAGATCGACGATCAACGATAAGCCTATTAAAGCGCTTTAGGATTGACTCCATTGAAAAAGTCTCGATGCCGAAAACGCATTGGGGATCGGAGATTGGGGATAAATTTTATCATGGTCAAAATGTTTGTTGTGATCCTTCTAGGTTTTCCCCAATTCCGATAAAGTGCATCAAGCATTGGCTATCGACGATACCATTTCGTTCTTCGTTAATGCCCGTTCTCCTTGTCTTTTACTGATGCTGATGGAGATCGACGTTCAAAGATATCTTTATGTGAAAAAATTAACACAAACCAAAACTCCCTTCTATCGATGTCGATGGAGATCAACGCTTGGGGACTGTGGTTTTCCAAGTGGTTCCTTTTCTTCTTTGAATTCCTCCCGATGTCGAACCTAAGCGCGTTGAGTGAAGTGTTTGGATGTCGATTCTTTATTCAGGTGTTAAGGTATTTTTAGTCATGGAAACCTGAATAGGTGGTGACAGTCATGAAAATAAACAAAAGAAAAAACATTTCTCAAAATGAAATCGAATCAGACAGTGCAGAAGATCAAGTGGTACCCAAAAAGTAAAAGTTTGATAACGGCTTTTTAGGGTGTGTTGAGTGCTCAACATATGGTTTATGTGTTATATGTGTTAGGGGATATATATTATATGGGTCAAGGGTTAAGGGAAATAAATGTTAATGATTATATACATTAGAGGATAGAGGTTATAAGTGATACTAATTATAGGCCAGTTTACGAATTATAGGTGTCATTAGTTAGGAACTATAGTGGTTAGTGGTTATAGAGTCTAATGGTGAAAGGGGTTAAGGGTGATAAGAATTAAATTTCATGGGTTATAAGGTTTAAGGGTTATAATAATTAAGGATTATAATGGTTGTTGGTTAGGGGTTATTATGGTTAGGACTTGGGGACTATGATTTAGGTGTTATATGGATCAAGGGTTGGCATTTGAGGGTTTTGAGTTGGTTAAGGGTCATGATTTATGGCTTATATGGGTCACTTTTTAGGATTTATAGTTATCACATGATGGTGGTTATAAAGTTTATGTTTAGAGGGGTTTGGTTAGAGATAATTGATTATAATGGATAGTAGTTATAATGTGTAGGGGTTAAAGGTTAGAGGTTTTAAAAGTTAAGGTTATATAATTAGAGGTGATAGTGGTTAGGGGTTTATGGTTATAGGGGTTAAAGTTTATGGAGGTTATGGGTTTGTGGATGGGTATTAGGGATTAATGGTTAAGGGTTATAAGGGTTAATGTTTATGGAGGTTATGAGTTTGTGGATGGGTGTTAGGGGTTAAGGGTGACAATGATTATGGGTTACCAGAGTTATAGGCTACTAGTTGTAGTGTTTATTGATTATGGACTATAGTAGTTACAAATGACAAGGGATTGATACTATATGGATTAGGGCTTACGATTGATAGGGATAAAGGGTTAGGGTTTATATGAGTGAGGTGTTAAAGGGGTTTAGTGTTTACGAGTGATAGGGTTAGGGTTTATTGAGATTAAGCATTATAGGGATTGGGAGTTAGGTCATAACGACTATAAGAATTAGGAAAAATGTGTTAGGGTTTATATGGATTAGGGTATGATTTTATAAGAGAAGGGGTTATAATGATTAGAAGGTGGGGATTATAGAATTTAGGGGTTATAATTTAGGTGTTATAGGAGTTAGAGGTCTTTTATGTTATAGTTTTCATGTATTATACTCTTTTACAACTATGTTTGACTTGGATGATTATTTCATTATCATCTTGGAAATATATTTGGTGACTAAAAGTGCAACCTATGCATATCCTTTAGTTAAGGAAAGAGAACTAATCTTCACCTTTGAAGTAAATATGGGTTAAAATTATATTAATCAGACATTTTCTTAAGTATATAACTCTATAAATGTTATGTTTTATGAAGAAAAAATAATAACTTGGTATACTTAACAAAAGGCACTAGTATGAAGATTAATTTTAAAACATTATATTGAATTTTCATATTTTATACTATTAAACCTTCATTCCATTCATTTTCAAAGACGAAGTGAAGGAAGGAAATGCATTTGTTTTTCAAATCTATGGGTACTTATTTACGTGTGTTCATCTTAATGATTGACTACATGCGGTGGAATATCAATTTGTCGGTGCCCCATTTTAAAGGTTAAGCTAGGTTATGGTTGTTTAGTGTAGGAAATATTAGAATTAGATAGGGTATTTGTTGAGTTGAGAAAAAGGTACAAATATCCTCCTTATTCCCATGGTTTATGATGTAATTTTGATTGAATTTTCTGTTAATTAGAAATAATTAGGATAGAAAATGATTAAAATGTCTTCTAGAAATATTATTGAGTAATATTGGATAAACTCTAAAATTCAGTTGGAATTGTTTGATTTTATTTCAGGAATGGATAAATATTGTTAAACCCAAGATAGCTAAGGAGATTTTGAAGATTCATAGGCTATTGGAGGTTGAAGACATTAGGCACAAAGCATTTTTTGAGGAAGATTGATTCTCTATTTTGTAACTTTATAAATAGTAAAAGCAATCCCGAGGATCTCTCGATCCTCGAGATAGATTAATTTACCCATATCATTGTAATATATAGAGGGTAATGAATCATAGAAAGATCATCTAAGAATTTTATCCAAGCATTCAGAACTTGGAATTGCTTTGAGCAAGCATCTTTTGTAAATGTTGTACCAGCTATGGAATTAATAGAAGCTTTTGGCGTTTTCATCATTTTTGCATACTGAGTTTCTAGTAGAAGTGCTTCTGAGGACCAAGGGCCCATTCTGAAGGAGTTACTATCTCAGTCTGTAATTGTATCAGTTTGATTTCCATTTTGTGATTTAAATCTCTTTTGCAATAGTTAAGATAAATGCATGATTGTGTTGATGTTTTTATATTGTTTGCTTACAAAATATAGGTGCTTCATTAGAATCTTATCGATTGTTGTTACAGTTTCCATTGTTGTAGTTTACTGCTTGACAGTTCCTCTCATTTTCATATGTGTTGTTCCTTTCGCTTAAATTAGCATTTGTTGTTCCTTTCACTTAAATTAGCATTTGTTGTTCCTTTTGCTTAAATTAGAATTTGATGTTCCTTTCGCTTAAATTAGCATTTGCTATTCCTTTCTCTTAATTTTGAATTTGTTGTTCCTTCTCACTTTACAATACTTAGCTATTTCTTTCCAGGAGGTTAAATAATTGTCGATAGATCAGTTTATCAATCTTTTCATAGATTCAATTACTGTTTCTTAATTAGATCAATTCAGAAATTCAATTAATGCCTTTAATTCATATCATATTATAGATTAGATATCAATTTTGTTAAGTAATATATTAGTTGTAGAGTTTTAATGAATGTGTGAGGAACTTGATTGTCGATAAACTCAGATTTTCTTTAACTACATGATTTTAGCCTCTACAACTATTTGCATAGACTTTGCTGATATTATTGAAATAAAAGACGAATCCTTGGGTTGATAAATTAATGTTAAACTAAGGTTGTTTTTAGGACATATTTAGAGCCAAAAATTTTGGCGTCGTTGTCGAGGAGAATGTCAAAGATAGCATAGGTTGTGTCTCTGAAGGATGAGGTATTGAAAACAGAAGGTAAGAACCTACGTAGGAAATAAGTAAAATGTGTATGCCAGTGCCTACCTTTAGTTGATACATAGAGGTCATATAGGTACTTAGATTTATTTTGTAGAGTGTGTATGACTAAGAAGAAAGAACTTGAAAAACCAAAACCCCCACCAAAAATCACAAAAGGTTAGGGCTCGTTGGCCCCTGGAAGAAGCACTTTCATAGACGAAATCATCCTAAAAGATGAATCTCAAGCTTCGGTTGGACCCAGGAAAGGTTCTACCCAAATCCCTTAGGCAACAAATTCACCAACTGCAGCCCATGTTGAGGTTCATAGTAGAACTGAAAGGACCGAACAAAGTTTTCAAAATACAGATCTTCCACCTCTCAGCCCTTTAGATGCGGGAAATTCTTGTAATCTCGAAGAAGGAGAAGGGGAGACAAGCAGGGTTGCTAAGGAAAACCCATCACCACCACATGATCCTGGATCTCCTGTGATAGGAGAGGGCATACCTGAAATCCCAGATAGAGGTAGTGCGATCGAATCCCCTAGGGGATCAAGTAATCAATCACTCCGAATATAACACCCAAGCCAAGAAATTACTGAAGACTATTGGCATATCTTCAACCAAATGGCGCAACCAAATCAACCACGAGCCCAGACTTTCACTTTGGAATATCCAATAGTTGATCCAATTGCCAATGCCCCCATGAAAGCAATCCCCTTACAGAATCTTCCAACCTTTCATGGATTAATTTCAGAGGACTCTGATGCATTCTTATTCGAATTTGATGTCCTATGTAGGGGTTATGACTAGAGCTCCGAACCCCAAAAACTAAAGTTGTTCCCTTACACTTTGAAAGGAGCATCTTTGCGCTGGTTTATGGGATTGGGAGGAGGAACTATAAATTTATGGGATGAAATGAAACAAGCCTTCTTGACAAAATATCAGGATTATTGTAGAACCAGGGATCTAAAAGATGAAATATTTCAAATGACTGCAAAGGAAAATGAGACATTAGAAGAATATGTCGAAATGTTTCAATACAATTTGCAAATATATACTTATGGTACATTACCAGGTGAGGTACTCAAAGTCACTTTGATAAAAGGAATGAAGGATGAATGGGTAGAAACATTGAATTTAATGGGGAGGGGTGATATTTATCAATAAACTTATGATAACATTGTCCAATTGTGCATCAGGTGCTCGCGTGGAAGTACACATACTAGATCAGGGATGCGGGCTCCCCTCACCAGAAATAACAATATTTCCAGCGAGGGTGTCACCCGAGCAGAAGTCGATAATCTCTTAGAAAATTTCAAAACTGACATTCTGAGCACTCTGACTACACAATTGGATGTCTTGCAGGCTAAACAAAAACAAGCAGAAGCAGAACACACCTTGGCCATATTTTTCCACTGATGTAGAAATAAACATGGTCTGAGGGAATTCCCTTTGGATGTGGTTCGAGTTTGCACCATTTGTTCCAAATATCATGCAACGAAACAATGTCCATCACTCCTAGGACTAAAATTTGTCTTTAGGGAAGCAAAAGAGGAAACAAAACCATTATATCTTATGGGTCAGCATTGCCAATGGCAGGCCCGTCTTCCAGGTATACTACATGATCCCTCATCTTTCTTTTCTGGGAAGTATAATCAACAGAACAATCTTGGAAACACATGGTAGGGCCAACCATTTGTTAACCCCACCTGGCAGTCCCAACAATATCTAGTTGCAAATCCCACTTGGCCAAATCAACTAGCTACAAATCCCACTTGGCCAAATCAACTAGTTGCAAATCCCACTTGGCCAAATCAACCAACCGCAAATTCCACCTGGCCTAACTCGCAATACCCTACCTCATCCTGGAAAAATTCAAACAACAACCCCTATCCTTCACAGTGGTCTAACACAGTTTCCCAAAACCCCAATTGGAACCAAAATCGGCAGCGCCCCATGGGAATTACCAATCAACCCATGGGAATGACCCCTCAAACTCAACCCACTTTGCAAGATCCACTCTAACTACCCTAGAACCCTCCACTGCAATTGCACCCTCAACCAGATCAACTCCACCCAAATCCTAATAATAGACCAGCCCAACTTGTGAAGATTATTGAGAATGTGGATGGGGAAATCAACTATGTAGGGTGCAATGAACTCTGGTTAAGGTCAGGATGCATAATTTCTCCTGAGAGAGAAACATTCACCAAGATAAGGAGAATGAAACTAATATAAAACCAGAAATAACACCCTCAGCTGTGGTCATAATGAAAGAAACAAAGCACGGAGGAAACACATTCGAGCAACAAAATCCCGATGAGGATGTAACTCCTCCTCCCCCATTTCTCGGAAGGTTGATGATAACAAAACCAACTGTGTATCCTAACTTTGACATCGTAGAGGAACTCAAGAATCTATGTGTTAAGATCCCACTCCTACAGGCTCTGCAAGACATCCCAATTTATGAAAAGACAACTAAGGAATTATGTGGGAAGAATCCTGTTAGGAAAGTTAAAAATTCATCATCAACTGTTCATGTGGTAAGAGCTTTGTCTGATCTCATTCTAGGTAAACAGGAATCGGTCAAATATGCAGACCCAGGGAATCCCATAGTAACAGTTCAGATACAGAGTTGTTCATTTCCAAATACACTAGTGGATTTGGGGGAAACCATTAATATCCTGACCATCGAGAGTTGCAAAACCTTGGGATTCGCCTCCTTCAAATCTACCCCAATTATGTTACAATTGGTTGATCGATCAGTGGTTAAACCAGTTGGCACATTACATGATATAGCAATTTTAGTCGACTCTTGGGAATATCCAGCTGATTTCCTCATTATCAACCCAAGAAGTGGACTCGATGAACATCCATTAATACTGGGAAGACCGTGGCTCACAACAACATATGCATACATAGGATGTCACATGAGCAACATGAAAATTTCTAGAGGAGGTGCTACAAAGAACCTCATCCTGTATCCTCCAGCTAAACCAATCTCGTCTATCATACATCCGCAGTTGCCACCACCTAGATATCCAGAAAAGGATCTATGATCCCCTCTCACACTGGAATAATCTCTCAGACTCAAGAACCAACTAGAAGATGATGTGATCGATAGCTTAATTAATATCCCAACCATTATAAGTAACCCAACATGCCAAATGCTAAAAGTTGTTCTAGATAGTGAAGCATAGGGAGATCTGTTGGAACAACAGATCCCCACTACCATTGTCCATAACATAAAATCAGTTGAGATTGAACCAGGGAGGTTTCTGAATATTAATGCTAATTTAAATGAGCAACAACAACACAAATTGATTTAGATCCTTTCTAAATATCAATAGGATTTTGCCTGGGAGTATCCTGACATGAAGGGAATTGATCCACAACTTTGCACACATCATATTTATATTGAGAAAGATGTCTGACCCATTCGACAACCCCAAATAAGATTGAATCCCCACCTCAGGGACATTGTTAAAGAAGAATTACATAAACTATTGGATGTAGATTTTATATACCCTATTTCATATAGTCGGTGGGTTTCCCCACTAGTGATTGTTCCCAAGAAGAATGGGAAATGGAGAATCTATGTAGACTACAGAGAACTCAACAAAGCTACCCAGAAGGACCACTTTCCCCTACCTTTTATTGATCAGGTCCTTGATACTTTAGCAGGGAAGAATTTTTTCTTCTTCCTAGATGGTTTTAGTGGCTACAATTAGATCTATATTGCCCCGGAAGATCAAGATAAAATTACATTCACATGTCCCTGGGGTACCTTTGCATACAGAGTATTTCCCTTTGGATTATGTAATGCTCCAGCCACATTCCAGAGGGCCATTCTAAGCATATTTTCTGATCTGATTGATGAAGGGATTGAAGTTTACATGGACGATTTCACCCCTTACGGTGATGACTTTGATCAAGCTCTAAGCAATCTGGAGAAGGTATTGGAACAATGCATTGCTACTAGGTTATGTTTGAGTCATGAAAAATGTCATATGATGATGACTAAAGGTGTGGTACTAGGGCATTATATTTTTGCAGATGGAATCAGGGTAGACCCAACAAAATAGAGGTAATCCTTAATTTTCCTACACCACATACACAACCTGAGGTACGTAGTTTCCTTGGCGTTGCAGGATACTATCATAGACTCATGGAACAAATTTTGAAAACTGTTGCACCCTTACTTGCTTTAACTGGTAATGTAGAATTTTAGTGGTCTGATAAGTGTGATGTGGCATTCAAAGACTTAAAAAGTTGATTTCAACAACATCGGTTCTAAGAGGACTAAACTAGAAGATACCATTCCACATCTCTACAAACACATCGGATAACGCCATAGGCGCTGTCCTTGGACAAGAAGAAGACAAGAAACCTTATGCTATTTATTTTATTAGCAAGAATCTTACTCCCGCTGAATTAAATTACACAGTAACATAAAAAGAATTTTTGTTCGTTATACATGCTATTAATAAATTTTTCCACTATATAACAGGCTATCCAGTTATTTTGTATACTGATCATTCTACTATTAAATATTTAGCTAACAAACCAATTACTAATGGACGGGTCACTCGGTGGTTATTACTACTGCGGGAATTTAACATCACCATCAAGGATCAGCCTGGAAGAGAGAATATTGTTTCATATTTCTTGTCCTGCGTACCCAAAACAGATGATTCTTTGACAATTGAATATCAGTTTCCAGATGAACACCTATTCGCTGTCACTATTAAGCCACCATGGTACGCTGATGTGGAAAATTATCTGGTAGTTGGGAAACTACCAATACACCTATCATCAAGGGAAAGTAAATTGATCATCCAACACAGTGCATGATTCACTTGGATTGGCAGATATCTTTTCCACACAGGGGCTGACCTCCAGATCCGAATATGTGTAAGAGATGACGAAATTTACGACATACTAAAGGCAGGTCATGATGAGCCCTATGGCGAACATTTTGCAGACCACGAGATTGGGCATAATATTTTACATATGGGCTATTATTGGCCCTCAATATTAAAAGACGCAAAGAAATATGTCCAAACCTGCGACAACTGTCAAAGGATGGGTCGACCAGGCCAAGTTGATGAAATGCCCCTGCAAACACAAGTAGTCGCAGAACCTTTTGAGAGATGGGCACTAGACTTCGTTAGCCCCTTCAACCCAAAATCAAACCATAAGGCCTATATACTAGTTGCAATAGACTATATGACCAAATGGGTAGAGGTAGAAGCCCTGACAAATGCAACAGAGGAAGCAATCATTAATTTTCTTTTCAAATTATTTGTACACTATGGATTACCTAGGGAAGTAATCACTAATGGAGGGTCGCAATTTACATCTCATTGAATCACGACCACCCTGAAAAATTATCATATTCAACACAGATTTACTTCCCCATACCACCCACAGGGAAACGTTCAAGTAGAAAGTACAAATAAAGTCTTGGAGGCAATTTTGACAAAAACGTCTCAATGAACCATCAGAATTGGGCAGTCGAGCTTCCAAATGCCTTATGGGCTTATCGCACGATGTGGTGTAACAGTAATGGCTACTCTCATTATCATTTAGTCTATGGAAAATAACCTATCTTCCCATTTGAGTTTGAGATCAAGACTCTAAGGATGGCCCAGGAAATTAAACTGGATCTTACAAAGGCACATAAACAACGCCTAAAACAAATCAATGTGTTAGATGAAGCATGCATGTACACCCTACAACACACAACTATTATTCAGCAGTAGAGAGATAGCTAGCACAATAAACATATCAAGAAGAAATCTTTTCAGAAAGGTGATTGCACGCTTCTCTATGATTATAGATTTTAGGATTTTCTTGGAAAATTACAGACAAGGTGGCTGGGACCATACAAAATTAATGAAGTTCATGATAATGGAACTATCACTTTAGTTACCATCGATGGGTCTGGTTCTCCTTTTATGGAAAATGGACATCGGCTACGAATCTACCATCAACCACCTTCAAAAGAATCATTTTTCCAAGAAGTAAATAAGGACCCTACTGTTCATATTTTAGCTGTCTGGGAAGGTAACCCAACAACCTCAACTTCATAAAATGATGATTCTTATTAAGAAATGTACATATTTATATAGTTTTCTTTACAGATTTGATTGAGTTTTTAGTTTTTTTTAAAGTTCACTCGAGAGAATAGGAATTGGGAAAGATGATTGTAATGAGTATAATTAGCACTATTTTATGTTCCTCGCTCCTACAAAATCCCTGTAAATATAAACCCTATTTTCACAGAAAATGAACATAGATGCGTAACGCTAAACAGACCATCCCATACTTCGATTATTGAATAAACTTACCCATAGGGATTGAATGAATTTAGTTGATGACTAATCAATCATAGATTCAATACAACAGAAATGACTGTGGGAGGTTTCTAATCACTTAACTAGATGGTTAAAAATTTGAACATCATTGTTGTTGTTCGTTTAAAAGGAACAACTATTGTACCTTCGCGCGACTACTATTCCCTTTGCATATGGTTGTCGTTCCTTTGAAAGGAACAACCGTTGTACCTTCGAGCGATTGTTGTTCCCTTCACGACTAATATCGTCCATTAGAAATAATGATTTTCATTCCTTTGCTACACTGTTATTCCCTTTATAGCGACCGTTGTTCCTTTTTCAAATAGCGTTGTTCATTCGAAAGGAACACCTGTTGTCCCTTCTGCGTTTTTTTCCTTATTGTTGTTCCTTTTTAGTCACGATTCTTTAAGCATGCCATTATTATGGAAGTCACTCCTTTGGGACCTTCATTAATTAATTTTCATCAGCACTACTTCTAATGTTCATAAGTAACAATTTTTCATTTTTGTGTGAACTATTTAACATACTGTATCAAATTGTTTTTGGATTAATTTCTCCGAATTATCTTAAAAATTATTCATAATTCATTAACCACCATAATTTGTATCATTTCCCTATATATCTACATATACCGGAATAATAATTTTCCTTCATATTATAACAAGGAGTCTAAATAACATTTTTTACTTGGCATTCTTACACTTCTTATGCCATCCCTCACTCTTAAGGAGCATATGAGCCTCCCTTGATAGAACCAAAATACAAAAAAATTATAAGTAAAGTAATAAAAATTCTCCGACAAAGGATAGGGGGTCTCATCATGAGCCAACCTACCACGATTATCAGATAATAACATAAGTGACATTCCCACTATGGCTACCACACCAGGGTAATGGCCTTTGGCAATTTTTTTTCATCAAAGGGCAAGAGGTCTCATCATGAGCTGACTTGTTTACTTAAGTTACGATCTAGTGAGTGGCATTATCATTATTTGGTTACCAAACCAGGATAGTGGTATTTTTGGGAAAAAGATGATTCAAACTGTTTATTAAGGATACATGTTCATCTATGGGTTTTAAGGAAACCCTGTCGAGGTTATGGACGCCTGCTGGCAGCAGTGGCTCTACCTGTGGTATCGAAGTCTATCTTTAAAATGCCAAGTCTTTTGTGTGTTCCTGTATTTCCTTTCTAAAAAAAATGAGGTTGTCATTCCGGAAAGTTACAACGTCATGATATGTGAAACATTTCTAAAAAATACATGAAAAAATTTAAAAATCATTTAAACGTTTTTGAATATAGGCATGTCAATTTGAATTTCCCATACAAAGTGATGATTGTTCATAATTGTCGTTGAAGTGCTTTTTGAAAATTATTAATTATTGTTTTTCCCAGCGGCAGCGACAACATAGTAATCACACCTCAACTGAACCACCTTCCATTATTACACCCATACTTTTGATGGTCGAGGTCGATCTTTCCATTTATGAGGGGGAAGATATTCTGCACATTTTCCGATAAATCATAATGATCGTAATAAATGAGAAAATTCACATTTTTTTACACTTATTGTTCTATGATATTTTCTATTCCTGGTAATATTGCTCCCAAAGCTGGTCGAACTAAGCTACAGCAAGGAATGATAGTCATCCTCACCTGCTCACAGAAAATATGGGTTGCCAAAGTGTACAACGAGAGCCCACATTACTGTAGGTAACTGAGCAGGCAAGAGAAATTTTACACCATCTTGGGTGGACAAAGTACTTCAACAGGTTGCAAGGACATGACATGAGTATCACACTCACATTCTTTCAGAACTTACAGGGAGGAATCTCCATGGTCCGAGATATATGAATTTTGGTCACTGAGGAAATCATAGTAGAAGTCACAGGCCTACCCAACACAAGAATACAGTGGACTGGGAAGTATACAACGCGCAAAGAGGCCGTGGAATCTTTTGTAGACCTCAGAGAAGAACTTGATAAAACGGGAAAGGGACTCAATCCCAGTGCTCTTAGCGAGTTATGGAGGGAACTATCAGGAGTAATACAAAGGTATATTACCTGTGACAGGAGGTACGATGTGGTGCGACCGCACCACCTCAAATTGTTAGCAACACTCAAACAAAGGTCAATAATGAATTTACCATTTTTCTTAAATGCCATGTTACATGAGGTTGTTGCAAGAAATTAGAAGGTTAAATACCCCATCACTATAATCAACCATCATGGATTAGTAAAATTGAAACTAAACAGGGCCCTGAGCCAAACTCAAATAACCTGGGGTGATCTAATCGAGGACGATAGGCCTCTACAAATAGAACAACCAGAATTGCACCATGAAAATCCCCCACATGGAATTGAGGCAACACATGAAGGGGGAGATAGCACCCAAATGGAAGTTCCATTACCCCAGCCTGAAATTGAGACAGTCTGGGAGGGAAGAAACAATACCCAAGTAGAAGCTCCATCATCTCAGCTTGAAATTGAGGTAGACCCCATAGAATTGGCAGAGACTCAGACATCACAGGTAGAGACATCAAAGAAAAAGAGAAAAGGGACAATTGTTGTCCCTAAAACCCTCACTAGGAAGAGAAGAAGAAGCAAAAGGATAGCACAACCTAGAGAAACCCAGGAAATAGTATAGGAAAATCATCCCTCACAAGAAAACATTCATGAAATTGAATAGACAAAACTTCCCTTACAAGAACTTATTGAAGAAAATACACATCCATCACTTGGAAACCTTACAGAACATTTTTTCAAAAGTTACAAGGTAGAAATGGTTCAAGTACTAGGAAATTAGGGACATCGGTCACCAAAGACACCAGTAGGTATGAAGAACACCAAGCACCAACTTCCTCTTCAAACCTTGTTGTGGAACTCCCTGACATAGAAATGCCATCCCCCGAAGATACATAATAGGAAGAACCTCACACCGAGGTAAACATCCCTGTAGAACAGGAAGAGCACATAGAGGAAAAAAAGGAATAATTATTGACTAATCAAGGTGAGGAAAACCCTGACATTCCACAGAAACACAAAACAATAGGCAAAGGCCACAACAGAGTTAGAAAGTTGAAATAGGAAAACAACATGTTGTGAAGAAGGGTTAAAAGGATTAAAGTATTAAAGTAGAAAGTTGGAAGAATCATAGAAATAATTAAAGAATTAAGGAAACGATTGGAGCAAGCTAACAAGGCCTATGAAAGAAAGAAGTCCAAAAGGCTTAGAACACAGGGACGAAACCCACTTCCTAGGAGGAGAATCCATACAAGTTGTGTTGGAACATAGATAGAGTTTCATTCCCTTGAAGAAGCAACAGAGATGGAACCTCAAATTGAGATTCCAGCAGCAGAGGAAGCAGTTGTTGAAAATGAAGAAGTGACTCCTTTGGAGGCACATGAAATGGAACCGCAAACAAAGACTCCAGCAACAGAATATACAACTACCCAACCTAAGGAACTGCTTCCTACAGACTTCCCTGCTCCTCTAGAGACAATTGATGCAGAGACACAAACAGATCCTCCAACCATAGAAGAGACAGTTGTTTAGACTGAGGAAGCATTTCAGTCTCCTGAACAGAGTGCCATTATTGACAGGTTAGAGGAAGAGCTGGTACAAGCCCAACAAGCTTTGATTTAAAGAAGAGATGAAATGGTGACCATGGCAGAGCATCAGAGAGTTGTTAAACAACTTAAAGCCATGTCGGCAACAGAGAATGAAACTTATGCTGAGCTAACCAGGGATTAAGGGAAGGCAAATAAAGTACAAGGCCAATTAGATAAATATTTGGAGAAAATCAAAGAAATTTGTTCTATCTATTCTGATATAGTATCCTGTAGGGATCCTTCGACCAATTACACTTTATTTTTATTGGAGCGTTATTTGTTGTTAAGGGTAAAAGTTATAAGAGAAGGAAAACCATTTGAGTTCACCACTATTTATAATTTTGTTTTATGCTTTAGAGAACAAGAAGAAGGGGTGCAATACTTCTTGTGTGAGATGTACCTCCATAACTTCACCCTGGGGGAGAAAATAAAAGATAACCCTATTCCTTTCATTGGAGATATACGGTTTCAAGCATTCATGTCTTTTACTAAGAACCAAAATAGGTGGGCTAAAGAACACAAGGTTTTTATGAAAAGAGAAAATGGATTAGACCTCTGGATCAGAGGGGAACCCCATAAATCCTTTCCAGCCATTACGAGGCACAAAACATTCATGAAAAGGGAAAAAGTTATAGAATCTTTAGCCCTTATCCACCGACAGGTTGTTCAATCATTTCTACCATATTTTAGGGAGCTTGAAGAGGAAGCTCTTGCTACTTCCAAACTAAGATGGGATGCCTCCCCAAATGCAATTAAGAGAAAAGAACCCTTTAGTTTCAAAAAAATTCGTGCAGCTACCTTCAGGTTGGAAAGGTATGCCAGAATGATCCTAGATGAAGGGCCCACCTGGATTGGGTACAAATATGATCCTCATATTATTTGGTACCCTCCTGAAGGATACCAGAGTGATTATCAGATTAATAGGAATATGGAAGAGGTTTCCTTTGAAGAGCTTAGAAGAAAGAATGGGTTCAGAAGACCTGGAGAACATACCTCTCCTCCCTTTAACATCACTGCTTTACATGTAAGATCTTTGATTGCACGAGGACATGCAAGAAGGTAAGTTGGGGGGTATGTTGAGTTGAGAAAAAGGTACAAATATCCTCTTTATTCCCATGGTTTATGATGTAATCTTGATTGACTTTTCTGTTAATTAGGAATAATTAGGATAGAAAATGATTAAAATGTCTTCTAGAAATATTATTGAGTAGTATTGGATAAACTCTAAAATTCAGTTGGAATTGTTTGATTTTATTGCAAGAATGGATAAATATTGTTAAACCCAAGATATCTAAGGAGATTTTGAAGATGCATAGGATATTGGGGGTTGAAGACATTAGGCGCAAAGCAGTTTTTGAGGAAGATTGATTCTCTATTTTGTAACTTTATAAATAGTAAAAGAAATCACGAGGATCTCTTGATCCTCAGGATAGTTTAATTTACCCATATCATTGTAATATATAGAGGGTAATGAATCATATAAAGATCATCTAATAATTTTTTCCAAGCATTCATAACTCGGAATTGATTTGCACAAGGAGTCTTTTGTAAATGTTGTACCAACTATAGAATTAATAGAAGCTTTTGGCATTTTCATCATTTTTTCATACTGAATTTCTAGTAGTAGTGATTCTGAGGACCGAGGGCCCAGTCTGAAGGAGTTACTATCTCAATCTGTAATTGTTTTAGTTTGATTTCAATTTCGTGATTTAAATATCTTTTGCAATAGTTAAGATAAATGCATGAATGTGTTGATGTGTTTATATTGTTTTCTTACAAAATATATGTGCTTCATTAGAATGTTATCGATTGTTTTTCCAATTTCCATTGTTGTAGTTTACTGCTTGAAATTTCCTCTCGTTTTCATACGTGTTGTTCCTTTTGCTTAAATTAGCATGTGTTGTTCCTTTTGCTTAATTCTTCATTTGTTGTTCCTTCTGACTTTACAGTACTTAGATATTTCTTTCCAACAGGTTAAATAATTGTCGATAGATCAGTTTATCAAGCTTTTCATATATTCAATTATTGTTTCTTAATTAGATCAATTCAACAATTCAATTAATGCCTTTAATTCATAGCATGTTATAGATCAGATATCAATTCTATTAATTAAGATCTTAGTTGCAGAGTTTTAATGAATGTGTGAGGAACTTGATTGTCGAGAAACTCATATTTTCTTTAACTACACGATTTTAGCCTCTACAACTATCTGCATAGACTTTGTTGATATTCTTGAAATAAAAGACGAATCCTCAGGTTGATAAATTAATGTTAAACTAAGGTTGTTTTTAGGACATCTTTAGAGCCCAACAGTATGCTAGGCTAGTTTCAAAAGGGTGTGTTAGTTGATGATATTGCACACACACACACACACACACACACACACACACACACACACACATATTCTAGGTAGGCTAGTTTAGGGTAGTAGTAATCTATGATATACTACTAGTTAGATTGGTTAGTTTCAACTAGGATAGTGTTAAGTTAGTGTAGTTTATGGTAGGGGAGCTTTGTATTAGGCAATCTAGGATAGGATAGGATAGGGTATGGTAGGATTAGATAGGATGGGCTATTGTATAGTAGGTTAGTCTAAGAAAGGGCATATTAGACCAAGGGTAGGGATATCTAGGGTAGGATAGGGATTGCTTCAATTGGATAGGCTAGGGCCTGACATGATACTAGAGACTATATTATCTTCAAACTTAACATTGATATTAAATAAGCATGACATTAGTTAAGAAAAGTCAGTAATGGATTTTAAGCGACATTAGAGGATGCACATCACTTAAGCAACATTTGAAGGGGACCAAATTAAAAAAAAAAAAAAAACCAATGATTTCACATTTTTTTTAATTGAATTTTGATGTTAAAAATGTTTTTTTCATCAAACATTGGTTAAAACATCGAATTTAAACCATAAATGTAGTAGTTTCTCCAATTGTGCCATGATTGATAAATGGTCCAATGGAGAATATGAAGGAGGTGTATGTGGAATGTTTTCTTGTGTCTCCTAAATATCTATCTCCTCCATTGCAACATCCTAAGTCTACTAAAAAAAAATCAAGCACTGTCTTAAGCCTTGAGGAACATGAGGAGGCTCACCATATTTCCACCTGAACTTGATATGCCACCAGAACCACTTGCTACCTGCTCACAGGGTCTTTAATTATCTATTGAATGTCTACTTTTCTTGTTGTTGTGTATGTGTGGGAAGGATTTCCATATTCTACTCCTTTTTTATGGGAAATCTTGGGACATCTAAAATGGAGTCCTGAAGGCCATAACAAATATGGATCAACGGGGTCTAGGTGTCCCATTTCTCAAAATATTGGTAGGAATGCAATGTCTCTTCTACACTACCCAACTCATTCGTGTTCCCTAAATCCACCAACTCTTGGAAGAGAGGCTTAAAAATGGTAGACTACAGTACAGGAAATGAATCAATTGTTCTTATGGTAGTGGTATCTTCTAGCATAGGATAGGTAGGCCATGGGGAAATAAACATTAGATATTGGTCCATGGGTTTGATGACTTTCTATATTTTTCTCACTATCCCCTTTTAGAAAACTGGTAACTACATCTAAGCAATATTTAAGATCCTTACCAGTGAATGTAGTATAATATGGAATAGGATGGGTGAAAAATGGTAGCAAGGAAAGGGAATTTGATATATTTCCAGTGGTTTCCATTGAGTATAGATTTGAGTTCGAACCAAGAGCACCCCCCTTCCCCTTCTTAAAATTTTATGCTTTGACTACCACTTGCTTGGATCAAGAAGGCGGGTGGGGTGACTACAAGGATTCTGGAAAAATGTAAGTGACCCTAGAAAAAAATTTCAACTTCTTAATTCCAAGACATGAAAAAATCTCCTTGTCCACAGAATCCTTGCTCAAGTTGAATGGAAGGGATAAAACTTTAAATTTATGAGGTTCGACTCCCTATGTCCAAACCCGGGTGTTATCACGTGACATACTGAACCAAATATTCCCTGAATGTGTTGAAACTAATGAATGAGAAACTCGCATGACTATGTTAGTGAACAAAAAACCACCTTCTCGTGTAATTTATCCACTATTTTATCACTAAATATAATATTTTGGGCATCCTTGTGGCTCCTCCAAGGTTCATATTATAGGGAAATAATAGTTCTTCTTGGTACTACACTAAGTTCAAGGGCCAATAGAAAATAACCAAATATGAAGTGTGAGGCCATGACATGAGCTTCCTCGTAGGCATAAAATAACTCATTCATATAAAATTCACACTAGTCAACCTACTATTGATGGGTAAAAATGACCTGCATCAACAAGGGGAGAATTTCTCAATGGTAGGTCCCAATTAGACATGTTGTCGTTTGGTATGGCAATTTCCTCTAGTATGTGGACCTAGTTGCCACCAATTAAAAATATTTCTCCCCAAAAAGAGACTTGTTCGTTTAAAGTCTTGTAAATCTTAAATGCGGTTCTAATCCTAAATGTAGTTATAAATCCTAAATGTAGTTCTTGAAAAGAGAAATAATTCACATCTCACAGTATAAAACCATAATATCATATTCATTTCAAATATAAATATGAAGAAATTTACATGTTTAATTATTTTAATCAAACCACTTATAACCATTCTAAATCATATTTCATTAACAAGGAATTAACTCTGTTGCTAATGAAATGACTTCCAAAGAGACTACAGACATCCATTGATACACATAGAGAAATATATATATATATATATATATATATATATATATATATATATATGGTCATAAGTGTCTTCTCCTTGTATTCGATTGATCCGAATTATTTTGAGAACGTCATGAATGAAGAAATATAACCAAGATACAACAATGAAATACACAAAATATAGAAGAGAACACAAAAATACAGTGAAACCCAACTTCTATTACTGAATAATATAGAAAAACATTGTAGAACACAAGCTGGAAAAATGTGGTATCTTATCTCTAAAAAGAAAGAGATGTTGGCTACGCTTCATTCAAAAGAAGCTTTACATCACACTCAATTGTGTGCTTAAAGGGCCTCCTTCATCTCAATTATAAATGAGAGAGTGAGAGGAGAACAATTCCCATGATGCATGTGGGATAAATTGGATTAATTTTATAAAATTCCATAGGCATGTAAAATACTAGGACTTCCCAGGCAGTCACCCATCCTAGTACTACTCTATCTCGAGTGCGCTTAACTGTAGAGTTATAATGGGATCCGGTGCATTAGCGCTAGTTTAAGCATGTACATTAGACTATTACATGATGTATGTAATTAAAAAATGAATATGACATTGCATTCCATTCCCTGTCAAAAGGGTGAATGTCATGATTTATCAAAACCACAGGATCAAAATGATGATTCAGTGGAAAAGGTGGATGGCCACCGAGATCCATCTGGATCATCGATCCTTAGAAAAACTTCCTTGAAAGGAGGTCCAATAAAGAATTCCCAAAAGCCTTTCGATCCTTTCTACAACCTGATGACAATATACAAGCCAAAATTTTGTATTTTCCAGCCACAAACAACATTTAAAATTTCATTAAGCTTGATAAAAATATATACCCAGAAATTAGATTTTCTAGCCCCAATTGATCGAGGGTGAAATTACATGTATAATATTTTTCCTTCACTACCCCTCGAACTGTTCCTCATTTGGATATTCACCTCCTCTCTTTCCTATGCAGTTACAACCGTTTCTCTTTTGGACTCTTCACCTCCTCTTTTTCCTCTGTGGTTACAACCATTCCTCTATTGGACTCTTCACCTCCTCTGTGCTCCTGTCAAAACGTGAACATAGCCAAATGATAGTGATGAAAATATATAAATTTAGTTATATATGAGAAAATTAAGAGACATTAATAGTTGTATAAATCAATTAAAATCTGGGAAATTTTAATGTTAATTAAGCAATAAAAGTTGTTTTAGATTATTCCTCAAGTCCTGAGCTTTCTAACAAGCTCTTGTTTGCCCAATTTGGTCTTCAAAAAATCAAGTTATGGGCTGCGAAAAAATAAGACCTAGTAGTTTTTTATTTCATCTCCCTGCAAATCTCCACTGTGGACCCATAATTCATTGTTCATTTATCCCACATGCATTGTGGGGTTTTATTGTAACACATTTATAATTCCCCCACAACTCAACATAGTTTGTGTACGAAGTCGACAAATGTGTGGAATCTTACATGCATGATTAACGTTTGTTTGCTACCTCATGTGAAAAATTAAAACAAAGTCCTTGATCTCGGATGCCACGTTGAATAATGTTAAGTTTGGATATCTAACATCTGGAATGAAATGGACTATAATATTTGAATGATAATTTGGATGTCCAGATCCTAGATATTCAGAGATATGACATCCAAGATAAATGTGATGTGTATAAGTAAACCGAAGACCAGAATTAGATACCATTTCAGAAGCCATGTAGGATTGACACATTGGATGCCACTTAAACTTGGGGTTTTAAAAACCCATATCTAAAAAGTTTATAAAATATGAGCAATGTGAAGGATATGGATGTCCTTATATCAGATATATGTGAAACGAAGGAGGATAGAAGAGGAGTCTAAATCTCGGATATCCGGATCATCGCAATTTCTACCAAATTAATGGAGACCTAGATTTGGATGCCACATAATAAAGGACAGGCTGGATGACATGTCAAAGGCCACATAAGATTGATATGTCAAATAATAGGAAGCCTATATCCAACCTGGCATGTTGACGTCATGGATATATATAGATATGGACGACATAATAAAAGAGGATTTGGATGGGCCAGATGAGAAATATAGGTCGTCAGATCAAACCAATCATGGTCATCGATTTGGTTAGGCCCATCTACCCATACCCAGACTCAAAATATAATTAAAACCAACAAAATAGAAAATCCAGATGACTGAAGAAACAAAGGGAAAGTGGAGGAGTCCAGATGTTCAGATATTGGATATCCGAGTGTTTGATCAGTCATTGAATTAAATAATTTGTGATCATTGATTTACGATCTTGGGGACTTATCCCACATTCACTACGAGATTTAGTTTCAATGAATTTATAAAGTTTTTTCCACCTAATGTAATTTTTTTGCAAATTTGCGGGCAATATGGGCCTTGACGCAAACAACGAAATTTTAGGTGTAGCCACATAGCACATCTGGTATATGGAGTCTCTACAAGGAGAAAAACTTAAATTAAAATGAAAACCTGGATCTAGATTCCATGTGAGGTTGACACGTTAATTGTATTGTCATTTCGATTAGGCCCATTTACCCCATTCGAACATTAAAAGTATTAAATTTAATAAAATCCAGAATCTAGATGTCTGGATTATTGAGAAATACTAAGAACTCTATACGTTTAGATGTAAATTTAAGTCTTCAATTAAATTTGATCAGGCCAATCATGGTCGTTGATTCAATTGGATGGAAACGCTCTAACTCGTCGATTTGAGGGATAAGGATCAGTTTTTGACCGTCAATTTGAGGACATACATGATCCTAGATGGCTTGAGAAATAAAGGAAAACTAACTCCGAGTATCCAGATCTCGCTAAATTCGAGGTTCCTCTAGGTTAGAGGCCATTGCAAATGAAGTTATACATACACTAAAATTAGGGTTTCCCTCTCAAAATATGAAAATATAAATTTGGGGTTTCAAAAAGGCATGACATGGAGTCTAAAGGTTTTTGTGGGCATGAAAATTTTGGGTTCCTATTAAGGAATATCAAATAAATTTGGCGTTTCCACTAAAATACTTAAATTCTCTTCTACTTGAATCTTTTTATAGCTTTATTCATTTAAGTAATGGAAAATTGAAACCAAATATTTGAAATTAGCATAAGCTTATTGTATTATAATAAACTTTAGAATTCAATGTCCCAAGATCTTAATCAATATTATTAAGATAGGGTAATGATACTTTAGCACATTTCATAGATTCTTCTTCTAAGTCTATGGATTCACATTCTAGTGATCTTTTTATTCACCATACTACAATAATCATCTTCCATTATTAAATGTTAGGAACATTAAGTAGAAGGAAATTAAAGGAAGAGATGGAGAGAAGAAACCACCATACTCAATTATGCCTATCCTACATAAACATGAGTGTGAATACCATGTATGCACTGAGAAAGCAAGAAGATGCAACATGACAATATGTTCTTCTATCAAATACAACTATTCATTTATCACTGATGCAGTGAGATGATAGTTCAATCCAATGCATAAGAAATCAACAAGTCCTCAAAAGAAAATTATCTTCAAGGCATACGATATATCATAAGACCTTGCAATCAAATAGGATCCTCAATACATTCAAATCCATTAAATCCAATTAGTGCAAAAGGCTCAAAAGACAACCTGCTAATCTTATCCCAAAGGGTCAAAGTGAAACATCATAAACAAAATCCTAATAAAAAACATAAAAAATGTATAATATCAAAGAAATAATGAGTAATGAAAAACCTTCTCAAAGATAAACAATCAATACAGATCGAAACCCTAACCCCCTATGTAACGTACTTAGACACCCACATGCTAGGTACGCTACTTCAAGTCCACTTATGAACTAATTTCAAATTCTGATAAATTTTAAATTAATAAATATGCATGAAATATTTGCATGCATAGATCAATATTCATGCTACAACATAAAAGAAATGAACCACGTGTCATGCACAACAATAACCAACAAACATGCATATTATGGATACAAATTTCATAGCTAAATAAATACACAATGGAAATAAATATACAGTTAAATGAAATCATGACAGAGAGAGCACTTATCTTTAATGAAATGAATCACCAACTGGTTGTATACCAATGACATTCCACCCAACCGTAGACACTGATGTTCCAAGTCTCAACAACAATGTCACTCC
>JZKD02S1673125.1:840183-863237 GCA_000966675.3 Picea glauca | reverse complement strand
CACACACACACACACACACACACACACACACACACATATTCTAGGTAGGCTAGTTTAGGGTAGTAGTAATCTATGATATACTACTAGTTAGATTGGTTAGTTTCAACTAGGATAGTGTTAAGTTAGTGTAGTTTATGGTAGGGGAGCTTTGTATTAGGCAATCTAGGATAGGATAGGATAGGGTATGGTAGGATTAGATAGGATGGGCTATTGTATAGTAGGTTAGTCTAAGAAAGGGCATATTAGACCAAGGGTAGGGATATCTAGGGTAGGATAGGGATTGCTTCAATTGGATAGGCTAGGGCCTGACATGATACTAGAGACTATATTATCTTCAAACTTAACATTGATATTAAATAAGCATGACATTAGTTAAGAAAAGTCAGTAATGGATTTTAAGCGACATTAGAGGATGCACATCACTTAAGCAACATTTGAAGGGGACCAAATTAAAAAAAAAAAAAAAACCAATGATTTCACATTTTTTTTAATTGAATTTTGATGTTAAAAATGTTTTTTTCATCAAACATTGGTTAAAACATCGAATTTAAACCATAAATGTAGTAGTTTCTCCAATTGTGCCATGATTGATAAATGGTCCAATGGAGAATATGAAGGAGGTGTATGTGGAATGTTTTCTTGTGTCTCCTAAATATCTATCTCCTCCATTGCAACATCCTAAGTCTACTAAAAAAAAATCAAGCACTGTCTTAAGCCTTGAGGAACATGAGGAGGCTCACCATATTTCCACCTGAACTTGATATGCCACCAGAACCACTTGCTACCTGCTCACAGGGTCTTTAATTATCTATTGAATGTCTACTTTTCTTGTTGTTGTGTATGTGTGGGAAGGATTTCCATATTCTACTCCTTTTTTATGGGAAATCTTGGGACATCTAAAATGGAGTCCTGAAGGCCATAACAAATATGGATCAACGGGGTCTAGGTGTCCCATTTCTCAAAATATTGGTAGGAATGCAATGTCTCTTCTACACTACCCAACTCATTCGTGTTCCCTAAATCCACCAACTCTTGGAAGAGAGGCTTAAAAATGGTAGACTACAGTACAGGAAATGAATCAATTGTTCTTATGGTAGTGGTATCTTCTAGCATAGGATAGGTAGGCCATGGGGAAATAAACATTAGATATTGGTCCATGGGTTTGATGACTTTCTATATTTTTCTCACTATCCCCTTTTAGAAAACTGGTAACTACATCTAAGCAATATTTAAGATCCTTACCAGTGAATGTAGTATAATATGGAATAGGATGGGTGAAAAATGGTAGCAAGGAAAGGGAATTTGATATATTTCCAGTGGTTTCCATTGAGTATAGATTTGAGTTCGAACCAAGAGCACCCCCCTTCCCCTTCTTAAAATTTTATGCTTTGACTACCACTTGCTTGGATCAAGAAGGCGGGTGGGGTGACTACAAGGATTCTGGAAAAATGTAAGTGACCCTAGAAAAAAATTTCAACTTCTTAATTCCAAGACATGAAAAAATCTCCTTGTCCACAGAATCCTTGCTCAAGTTGAATGGAAGGGATAAAACTTTAAATTTATGAGGTTCGACTCCCTATGTCCAAACCCGGGTGTTATCACGTGACATACTGAACCAAATATTCCCTGAATGTGTTGAAACTAATGAATGAGAAACTCGCATGACTATGTTAGTGAACAAAAAACCACCTTCTCGTGTAATTTATCCACTATTTTATCACTAAATATAATATTTTGGGCATCCTTGTGGCTCCTCCAAGGTTCATATTATAGGGAAATAATAGTTCTTCTTGGTACTACACTAAGTTCAAGGGCCAATAGAAAATAACCAAATATGAAGTGTGAGGCCATGACATGAGCTTCCTCGTAGGCATAAAATAACTCATTCATATAAAATTCACACTAGTCAACCTACTATTGATGGGTAAAAATGACCTGCATCAACAAGGGGAGAATTTCTCAATGGTAGGTCCCAATTAGACATGTTGTCGTTTGGTATGGCAATTTCCTCTAGTATGTGGACCTAGTTGCCACCAATTAAAAATATTTCTCCCCAAAAAGAGACTTGTTCGTTTAAAGTCTTGTAAATCTTAAATGCGGTTCTAATCCTAAATGTAGTTATAAATCCTAAATGTAGTTCTTGAAAAGAGAAATAATTCACATCTCACAGTATAAAACCATAATATCATATTCATTTCAAATATAAATATGAAGAAATTTACATGTTTAATTATTTTAATCAAACCACTTATAACCATTCTAAATCATATTTCATTAACAAGGAATTAACTCTGTTGCTAATGAAATGACTTCCAAAGAGACTACAGACATCCATTGATACACATAGAGAAATATATATATATATATATATATATATATATATATATATATATATGGTCATAAGTGTCTTCTCCTTGTATTCGATTGATCCGAATTATTTTGAGAACGTCATGAATGAAGAAATATAACCAAGATACAACAATGAAATACACAAAATATAGAAGAGAACACAAAAATACAGTGAAACCCAACTTCTATTACTGAATAATATAGAAAAACATTGTAGAACACAAGCTGGAAAAATGTGGTATCTTATCTCTAAAAAGAAAGAGATGTTGGCTACGCTTCATTCAAAAGAAGCTTTACATCACACTCAATTGTGTGCTTAAAGGGCCTCCTTCATCTCAATTATAAATGAGAGAGTGAGAGGAGAACAATTCCCATGATGCATGTGGGATAAATTGGATTAATTTTATAAAATTCCATAGGCATGTAAAATACTAGGACTTCCCAGGCAGTCACCCATCCTAGTACTACTCTATCTCGAGTGCGCTTAACTGTAGAGTTATAATGGGATCCGGTGCATTAGCGCTAGTTTAAGCATGTACATTAGACTATTACATGATGTATGTAATTAAAAAATGAATATGACATTGCATTCCATTCCCTGTCAAAAGGGTGAATGTCATGATTTATCAAAACCACAGGATCAAAATGATGATTCAGTGGAAAAGGTGGATGGCCACCGAGATCCATCTGGATCATCGATCCTTAGAAAAACTTCCTTGAAAGGAGGTCCAATAAAGAATTCCCAAAAGCCTTTCGATCCTTTCTACAACCTGATGACAATATACAAGCCAAAATTTTGTATTTTCCAGCCACAAACAACATTTAAAATTTCATTAAGCTTGATAAAAATATATACCCAGAAATTAGATTTTCTAGCCCCAATTGATCGAGGGTGAAATTACATGTATAATATTTTTCCTTCACTACCCCTCGAACTGTTCCTCATTTGGATATTCACCTCCTCTCTTTCCTATGCAGTTACAACCGTTTCTCTTTTGGACTCTTCACCTCCTCTTTTTCCTCTGTGGTTACAACCATTCCTCTATTGGACTCTTCACCTCCTCTGTGCTCCTGTCAAAACGTGAACATAGCCAAATGATAGTGATGAAAATATATAAATTTAGTTATATATGAGAAAATTAAGAGACATTAATAGTTGTATAAATCAATTAAAATCTGGGAAATTTTAATGTTAATTAAGCAATAAAAGTTGTTTTAGATTATTCCTCAAGTCCTGAGCTTTCTAACAAGCTCTTGTTTGCCCAATTTGGTCTTCAAAAAATCAAGTTATGGGCTGCGAAAAAATAAGACCTAGTAGTTTTTTATTTCATCTCCCTGCAAATCTCCACTGTGGACCCATAATTCATTGTTCATTTATCCCACATGCATTGTGGGGTTTTATTGT
The DNA here is from genome assembly GCA_000966675.3 of Picea glauca. Taxonomy (NCBI): domain Eukaryota; kingdom Viridiplantae; phylum Streptophyta; class Pinopsida; order Pinales; family Pinaceae; genus Picea; species Picea glauca. Next base: position 859,483 of record JZKD02S1673125.1, on the reverse strand, counting down.
AACACATTTATAATTCCCCCACAACTCAACATAGTTTGTGTACGAAGTCGACAAATGTGTGGAATCTTACATGCATGATTAACGTTTGTTTGCTACCTCATGTGAAAAATTAAAACAAAGTCCTTGATCTCGGATGCCACGTTGAATAATGTTAAGTTTGGATATCTAACATCTGGAATGAAATGGACTATAATATTTGAATGATAATTTGGATGTCCAGATCCTAGATATTCAGAGATATGACATCCAAGATAAATGTGATGTGTATAAGTAAACCGAAGACCAGAATTAGATACCATTTCAGAAGCCATGTAGGATTGACACATTGGATGCCACTTAAACTTGGGGTTTTAAAAACCCATATCTAAAAAGTTTATAAAATATGAGCAATGTGAAGGATATGGATGTCCTTATATCAGATATATGTGAAACGAAGGAGGATAGAAGAGGAGTCTAAATCTCGGATATCCGGATCATCGCAATTTCTACCAAATTAATGGAGACCTAGATTTGGATGCCACATAATAAAGGACAGGCTGGATGACATGTCAAAGGCCACATAAGATTGATATGTCAAATAATAGGAAGCCTATATCCAACCTGGCATGTTGACGTCATGGATATATATAGATATGGACGACATAATAAAAGAGGATTTGGATGGGCCAGATGAGAAATATAGGTCGTCAGATCAAACCAATCATGGTCATCGATTTGGTTAGGCCCATCTACCCATACCCAGACTCAAAATATAATTAAAACCAACAAAATAGAAAATCCAGATGACTGAAGAAACAAAGGGAAAGTGGAGGAGTCCAGATGTTCAGATATTGGATATCCGAGTGTTTGATCAGTCATTGAATTAAATAATTTGTGATCATTGATTTACGATCTTGGGGACTTATCCCACATTCACTACGAGATTTAGTTTCAATGAATTTATAAAGTTTTTTCCACCTAATGTAATTTTTTTGCAAATTTGCGGGCAATATGGGCCTTGACGCAAACAACGAAATTTTAGGTGTAGCCACATAGCACATCTGGTATATGGAGTCTCTACAAGGAGAAAAACTTAAATTAAAATGAAAACCTGGATCTAGATTCCATGTGAGGTTGACACGTTAATTGTATTGTCATTTCGATTAGGCCCATTTACCCCATTCGAACATTAAAAGTATTAAATTTAATAAAATCCAGAATCTAGATGTCTGGATTATTGAGAAATACTAAGAACTCTATACGTTTAGATGTAAATTTAAGTCTTCAATTAAATTTGATCAGGCCAATCATGGTCGTTGATTCAATTGGATGGAAACGCTCTAACTCGTCGATTTGAGGGATAAGGATCAGTTTTTGACCGTCAATTTGAGGACATACATGATCCTAGATGGCTTGAGAAATAAAGGAAAACTAACTCCGAGTATCCAGATCTCGCTAAATTCGAGGTTCCTCTAGGTTAGAGGCCATTGCAAATGAAGTTATACATACACTAAAATTAGGGTTTCCCTCTCAAAATATGAAAATATAAATTTGGGGTTTCAAAAAGGCATGACATGGAGTCTAAAGGTTTTTGTGGGCATGAAAATTTTGGGTTCCTATTAAGGAATATCAAATAAATTTGGCGTTTCCACTAAAATACTTAAATTCTCTTCTACTTGAATCTTTTTATAGCTTTATTCATTTAAGTAATGGAAAATTGAAACCAAATATTTGAAATTAGCATAAGCTTATTGTATTATAATAAACTTTAGAATTCAATGTCCCAAGATCTTAATCAATATTATTAAGATAGGGTAATGATACTTTAGCACATTTCATAGATTCTTCTTCTAAGTCTATGGATTCACATTCTAGTGATCTTTTTATTCACCATACTACAATAATCATCTTCCATTATTAAATGTTAGGAACATTAAGTAGAAGGAAATTAAAGGAAGAGATGGAGAGAAGAAACCACCATACTCAATTATGCCTATCCTACATAAACATGAGTGTGAATACCATGTATGCACTGAGAAAGCAAGAAGATGCAACATGACAATATGTTCTTCTATCAAATACAACTATTCATTTATCACTGATGCAGTGAGATGATAGTTCAATCCAATGCATAAGAAATCAACAAGTCCTCAAAAGAAAATTATCTTCAAGGCATACGATATATCATAAGACCTTGCAATCAAATAGGATCCTCAATACATTCAAATCCATTAAATCCAATTAGTGCAAAAGGCTCAAAAGACAACCTGCTAATCTTATCCCAAAGGGTCAAAGTGAAACATCATAAACAAAATCCTAATAAAAAACATAAAAAATGTATAATATCAAAGAAATAATGAGTAATGAAAAACCTTCTCAAAGATAAACAATCAATACAGATCGAAACCCTAACCCCCTATGTAACGTACTTAGACACCCACATGCTAGGTACGCTACTTCAAGTCCACTTATGAACTAATTTCAAATTCTGATAAATTTTAAATTAATAAATATGCATGAAATATTTGCATGCATAGATCAATATTCATGCTACAACATAAAAGAAATGAACCACGTGTCATGCACAACAATAACCAACAAACATGCATATTATGGATACAAATTTCATAGCTAAATAAATACACAATGGAAATAAATATACAGTTAAATGAAATCATGACAGAGAGAGCACTTATCTTTAATGAAATGAATCACCAACTGGTTGTATACCAATGACATTCCACCCAACCGTAGACACTGATGTTCCAAGTCTCAACAACAATGTCACTCCCGATCTAGGGCTATGAGTACACAAGGATGGTTCTAGAGTGTCTCTCAACTTCCCAAACCAATCAACACTCAAGCTCTCACAGGATTCTCAGCACACACAACAATCAAAAGTACACCAACTCTCTTCTACCCAGCCTGCACAACCCAAGAGAATGGACCCCCTTCTCTTCCACGTAGTCCCTCAGGCTATCCACCTCCTCCCAGGGATTCAGTGCATCTGGTAAAGAATATCCATGTTGGGAATATCATGATTCGTAGATGTGGGAAAAACTTAACGAATGCCAATGCATCTCAGATACGCAGGCATTAATTCATGGCTATAATACACCAACAATCATTACTGTCATCCAAACCATGTCTCCTCTCCACAATTCGTTTTTCTATCTCTAGCCAAGATAAAAAAAAAAAAAAAAGTGAATGAATAATAAAGAGTGGGTGAAAGAGTGAATGGAGAGAGAAGAGAATGAAAGGTGTGAACAATGAACAATGAGTGAGTGAGTGAATCGATGAACCCCCAAACAGACCAAAGATGAGTTTATATAATTCTTGGAATTAGAGAACCACATGGCCTTCCCCCAAGAAGCTCATTTAACTGATATTCTCCATTAAAACAAAAATGGGTAAATAAAAATATAAAATAAACATTTATCCCCTCAAGCCCCCTCTCTTGTGGAATCATAGTCCCCCCTATAACTCTTGTCCTTGTCTATCTAGCAACCAGTGGTGTGTTTATTATTAATAATTATCAAAACATTATATTTTCTAGGCACACTAGACTCTTTTAATTGTTTGGGAACTCTAACCTTTCATAGATTAACAAAATACATTATTTATTATGAGGTTCAAAAACTGGGGTATTACATTCCCCTCCCCCTTATTTTGGCACTGCCCTCGGTGCATATACAAAACATAAAACAAGATTTCAAAATTTATTCAAAAATTTGCTAGTACTATGTTTGCATGGCAGCTTCATGCTTCCAATTAGCATCTTCAGGACCGTAGCATGTCCACTCGACTTTTACCAACTCTTTAACTCGATTCCGAAGCATTTTGACTTTTCTTTCCAATATTTGCATTGGTTGGACCTGAAAGTCTCCCTATGTCTCTACCTGAATCATATGCTAATCAATAACATTCTTAGGATCATGTACATATTTTTTTAGCAAAGAGACATGAAATACATAATGCACATTCATGGAAGCAGGAAATGCAAGCATGTATGCAATTGACCATATTTTGTCCAATATCTCAAATGGACCACGGAATCTAGCTGCTAGCTTTGTACAACTACCCAACTTCAAAGATATCTTATTGGGATTCACTTTTAAAAGCACATGCTCCCCCACTTTATATTCTCTAGTTGTTATATTCGTATCTACATAAATTTTCTGTCTATCTTGAGCTTCCATTGAATTCTACTTATTTCTAACCATCTAGTCTTCCATATCCTTGAGCAATTCTGGCCCAAGTACCACTCTATCTGTTGGTTTGTCCCAAATCACTAGAGTGTTTCATTTCCTACCATACAAAGCTTCAAATGGGCTCATTTTCAATGAATCTTGATTCTCGTTATTATAGGCAAACTCAACCAAGTGCAAGTAATATTCCCACTTAGATGGCTTATCCATCACATACATTCTCAACATGTCTTCAATTAATTGGTTGACTCTCTATGTCTTCCCATATGACTGTGGATGGTATGTTGTGCTAAAGTTCATATTTGTACCAAATCATTTAAACAACCCCCTCTAGAGATTTGAAGTAAACTTTGTGTCTCTGTCTGAGACAATTTCCCTAGGTATCCCATGCAACCTAGAAATCTCCCTCATGTAAATTTCTACAACATTAGTTGTTGTATGAGTCATTTTTACAGAAACAAAATGAGTAGCCTTTGTCAATTTATCAACCACTACCATGATTGAATTAGGGATGATTTTAAGGATGAAAATTTATATTAAAATGTAGAAACGTGGTCTAATATTACTAGCCCTTAATATGCAAAATGTAAAATGTTTGGCAATAGTTTTGTAAAAATATTCAAATTTCTAAGGATTTTATATAGTTTCGATAAAATTTTGGCGATTTGTAAGGTAAAACAATTTTATTCTATGGAATTTGGGAAAATCATTTTTAGAAAAAATGGAAATCAACGAATCTTTTTTTGGGAAATCCCATGGAAAATTAGCCCATTTTTGAAATTTAGCCCCTAAAATCATCTATGAATTGAATCATGTTGTCTTGTTTTCCTAGGAAATTTAGTTATAAAATCAATGGTTACCACTTTCCATTTATTCTCTGGAATAGGTAATGGTTGTAGCAAACCCACTAGGTGCCTATGCTCAGCCTTCACTCTCTAACATTCCATACATCTGGAAATGTAATCAACAACATCTTTTTTCATTCCTGGACAAAATAATTGGCTTCGTACTGCTACAATTGTGTTTTGGTAATCGAGATGTTCGACATATGGAACATTATGCATTTCTTTTAATACTAAATTCCTAAGTTCTCCAGAACTAGGAACATAAATTCTATTTTTATGCATAAGTAATCCATCTTCCTTCATCTCATATTCTTTAATTTTATGTTGTACATTTTCTTGTTGTAATCTTTCCTTTACCTGTAGGTAATGTTGATCTATGACAAAAACATCTAAAATTATGCTCTTTGAATCTGATTGATACATATTAATAGTTGTATCATGCATGAGATGTACTCTTATACTAAGTGCATCAACAAATTTATTTTATTTTCACTTGATATGCTTGATGTCAAAATTGTATTCACTTAAAAATTCCATCCATCTCGTCTACCAGGAATTTAAAGTTGGTTGTTCAAAAATATATTTTAGACCACTATGGTATGTTCTTAATTCAAATCTCTTCTCCATGAGATAATGCCTCCACATATTTAAAGCGTGAACAATGGAAGCAAGTTCCAAGTCATGCTTGGCATAATTCCTCTCATGCTCTTTAAGATTTTTGGACTCATAACCAATGACATGTCCATTTTGAGTGAGGACTCAACCAATTCCTTCCTTGCATGCATTTGTACATACCACAAAACTTCCATTTGGGTCATCAATATTTAAAATAGGAGCACTAGTAAGTAATTCTTTCAACAGATTAAAGTTCTCTTCACACTATGTTGTTCATTCGAATTTAATTCCCTTCTTTTGCAAATAAGTGATGGGACAAGCAATCTTAGAGAACCATGTTATAAATCTTTTGTAGTAACCAACTAACCCCATAAAGATCTGACTTCAGAAAGATTCTTGGGTCTTGGACATCCTCTAATGGCTTCAATCTTTTCTAGATCCACTTCTATACCTTGTTCTGATATAATGTGTCCCAAGCAATGGGTTTGTTCTTGGTAAAAAGAACACTTACTAATCTTGGCATACAACTGATGTTCCCTCATCACTTGCAATACCAATCTTAGGTGATGTTCTTGCTCTTGCTCTGACTTAGAATAGACAAGTATGTTGTCCATGAATACTATGACAAACTTATCCAAATAATTTATGAATATGTTATTCATTAAGAACATAAAGACAGTTGGTGCATTGGACATTCCAAATAGCACCATTACAAATTCATAATGCCCATACCTGGTTCTAAAGGTTGTATTATGGATGTCTTCTTCCTTGATTCTTACATGATGGTATCCCAACCTCAAGTATATCTTTGAAAATACATTTTCCCCTCTTAGATGATCAAAGAGGTCATCAATTCTGGGTAGAGGGTACTGTTTCTTTACAATTTAGTTATTCAGTTGTCAAAAGTCAATACACAGCCTCAAAGTTCCATCCTTCTTTTCGACAAAGAGTATTGGTGCTCCCCAAGGTGAAAAACTTGGACGTGTGTACCCTTTCTTCAACAATTCTTCCAAATGCATTTGCAATTCTTTTCATTCAGGTGTACTCATTTTGTAAGGTGTTTTTGATGCCGGGGTAGCTTCTGGAACTAAATCAATATAGAAATCTATCTCCCTCTTTGGTTCCAACCGAGTTATTTCTTGGAATGCATCTTCAAATTCTTATAGTACCGAACATTCTCCAAGGTTTGGCCCCTTTGTATTTTCTGGTTCCTCCACATGGGCTACATACAATTGACATCCTTTCCTGAAACATCTCTTCAACTGTAAGGCTGAAATCTCCCTTATATAGATGGGTCTTGGAACTCCTTTCAAAGTGATATGTTTTCCTTCTTCATAAAGACATGTAAATGTCTTGTTATGACAATCTAGGACAACATGATACTTGTCCAACCAATCCATTCCAATTAGAATATCATAAGACCCCAATGGTATAATATTTAGATCAGCATTAGTATTCACAACATTGAGAATTATGGAAAAACCTCTAACCATATCATGGATTCTCCTTTTTGTTCCAGTGGCTAGCTGAACCAAACTTGATTTTCCAAGATTACTTTTCTCCAAATGTAATCTATCCACTATTATAGGCTCAATATAACAATGACTTCCTCCTGAATCAACTAAAATAGAAACAAGTCGATTAATGATTTTACCTTCCATCTCGATCATATTAGATTGGTACTCTTCTTGTAGATCATCTAAGGCTGCATCTATTCTTCCCATGTCTTCTACTAGTGTTGTCTCTTGGATGGTGTGCATGGTCTTCACTTTGTCTTTTATGTGAGGGGAATCCTTGTACAAGTGATCTTCTTTGCATCCCCAACATTGGATTGGTTGTCTTCCCCTTTTTCCCAAGGAGTCTTATCTCTTGGATTTATCCTTAGCATATTGGTTGGGCTGATTTTTGTTTGGGATATTTCTATTGAAAGGAGGTTTGAATCCTTTTTTTCTCTGATCAGACTTTTTCTTCTTCTTATCCTTCCAATATTTCTACAAGGAATATCTGCCATTTCCTTTCTCATATAGGTACTTAGCCTTCCTAATGGTCTCAGTCAAAGTCCTAGGTTCATCATATTGAATCTTATCTTTATAAAAGGATGGAAGTCCACTCAAAACCTTTGTGTGTTCACCTTCTCATCTTTTATAAACCCCACATACTTTAGCAGCCCCATGCAATTCTTTTCATACTCTTCCATGGTCATGCGTCCTAGCCTAGGTTCAAATAAATCCTGCATTTTCTTGTCATAGAAGTGCTCTGGAAGGTACTCCTTCTGAAAATATTTATTGAACTACTTCCAAGTGATCCTACTCTCCTTAATGTGCTCAACTTGTTGCAGTTGATCCCACCACATAGAAAATTTCCCATGTAAATGGTATGTGGAAATTATGGCTTCTAGGTTTGATGAGTAGTTATGAAATTGAAAATACCTCATGAGTCCAAGCAACCATGCTTCAACATCATCTTCCTTTTCTCTTTCACCATCAAAGGATGGTGGCTTAAAATTCTTCAACTCTCCTTGCAAACTGACCAATTCATGTCTTCTTCTTTGGTGCCTAATAGGAAACACCTCTGGGCTACTTATGGAATCTTCAGATGCATAAAATTTCCTTATCGAGTAGGGAGGTGAGTGATTTCTATGATTTCTGCGAGCACTTATTGAATAACCAACTCTTTTGCGGTCATCTCTTCTTTCATGACATCTTCCCTCTTCCTCATGTTTTGAGTTTGACCCATTCATTGTTTTCCTCTGAAACTGATTTAATATTTGCATCACTTGAGAATTTATCTTATTTGTTTCTCTTATAATTCTCTCATTGTCTGCTTTGTAACTCTGCACTTCTATTTTCAGGCTTCTCACAGTATCTATCAATGTTTCTTGCTCCCCTATGCCCTTGTGTTTGTTGGATTATATCTCTGCATTACCAAGACTAATATTTTGAACTTTTTCCTCTTTATCATGGTTGTAGTATCCCTCTCCTTCTTGCATTTCTTGAATATGAATTCTTCTACTGAATTGATATGTTTACACCTCTTAATTATGCAAAATGTGCAAGCAACCATTTTTTTAGAATTATGCATATTATTAAAAAAAAATTCCAAACAATGCTACATGTCCTTTTTATTCTCAATTCATGAAGAATTATATTATCATTCTCCATATTATAAAAATTCCATGTTATTCTCCTCTGAATTATATTTTCAATGACCCTAATCTTACCCCAATTCGATATTTGAGCTGAAAGTTATGGCTTCTCGAAAAAAAACACATTCATACCCTTTTCTTTTGTTTTGCAATAAGATATTGTTGAAATATTGCACAACTCCTTTAACTGGTACAGAATTTGAATTATTCATAGGTTCTTCCTTCAACCCACTTTCCATGTGACCACGTCTTGAGACCATGGCCTTATTCACTCTTTAGCACCTTCCTCTATATGCTTCTACACAAGAGCTTGTTCGAACAAAATGTCTGAGGGATTGGTTACTACTAGGTGTTGGCACAGGGGCAGACCCAGGGTTCAATGCTACAACAACGCACCAACAAAACCCTAACTATCGACCCTTTTGGCAACACCTGTGAAGAAGATGAAGTCTCACTCGAGGTAGAGGCAGGGGTGGTTGCAGGAATCAGGTGTCTGCAACTTTAGTTGGGACATAGATCTGTGATTGTAATACTTAATAGAGCACTTAGCAACGTCATTTCATCATTATATAATCAATATATACTCCATAGAGAAAACATAGAATCACAACATTCACCTAGATCTAATGTAATTAAGCACTTAGCATAATTAGATGGATCGGATTTAGAAGATTCAAGCACTAAGCACATTCACCTATGTCATATCTAACATCCAGATTCATCATAAGCAGAAAGCATAAACAGATCTATCTAATCATCTCAAAGCACTTAGCCAATAACACATAAACACATTAGACATTGCATAGAGTAGAATAACACATTATTTATGTGGTTCATCACCACCCTAGGGCTACATCCACCAACTCTTCTTCTTTCTTAGCTTCTCCAATAGGTTACATGCACATAGCCTCAGAACCCTACTCTGCATAGGACAAAATATCTGCACAGCTCACTAGATCCTTCTTCCTCGAGCTAGGTCTAGCACAAAGCCTTTCATAGAAGGTTACAACCTATTGCACTTAGCTCTGCAAGTTCTCACAACATGCATGAAGCCTTATGATTCTTGATCACACAGATCAAAATCTTAGCACTTAGCCAACTTGCACACACTCTCTTCTTACATTGCCTAACCTTCTATTTATACATAAAAAATAGGCCTAAACATGGATAAACCCATGGGCCAACATCTCATACCCATTACATATTCCCAAATTCCAAAAAGGACCCAAAAAGGGGCCGAGATCCCGCGATCTCCTCTTCGTCTTGCGCTCCGCCTTCGACAGGCTGTCGAAGTCCAAAATAGGTCATCTAGACCAAGGATCTCCCAAAACCTGGTCAAGGGCCAATAAGCCCCCAACACTCACCTATGACTTGTCTTGAGTCACTCTGGTTCGATTAGTTCTACTTTGAATTCCTCAAGCTTGGCTCAAGCTGCTTCAACTTGTTGTTGTGCTATGGCCTCCTTTTCAGCAAACCCTTGGATAACTGCATCGTTCACTGGTCCTTCCAGGCGTTGTTCAGTTGCATTAACAACCTGTTCTAGCTCTGCTCCTTGGCCTTCTACCTCTATAAACAATTGATACGCCTTATCTTGTACAGTTTGGAGCCTCTGAGTTACTTCCATAACTCTACTCTGGATAGAGTGGATCTGTTGTTGGGCGGTCTGTTGCTCTTGGGAGCACTTCATTCATTCCACAGCTGACAGGGGCTTCACCTATGCCTGTATCTTTTCAGCTTGATAGTTCACCTCTTGGAGCTGGGACTTCAGTGCTCTTAATTATGGACTCTCAATGAGTCGCTCATATGTCAAGGCACTGCGGTCAGTGAGTTGCTTACATTCCAGGGTAAGATCCTTTAGCCTTTCAACTGCGCTCCTGTTAGTTGCTTCTCTTTGGTCCCTTACATCTTGTGGGGTCTCGGGTACTGCACAAAGTTCTAAGTCTGTGATGTGTTTTTGTAGTTGTTGGATCACTTCTTCAAGTTGCACCACTTGCTGTGTAACTTGATCTTCTGCTTTCACTTCTACGACTGACACTTAGTGAAGTGATCTGTTGACCACTTCCTTTACTTCTAGTTGCTCCGCAAGCAACTGTTCCTTTGCTTATTGTAGTTGTGATTTCTCTTCATCAAACTTCACTTGGAGAGAAAACTTTTCTCGCTCTGTGTTACCGCATTGTTCCACAAGTACTCCATGTACTTATGCCAAAGCCTGGTTGTCTTGCTCTGTTTCTTCTTATGCTCGTCGAAGACGAGCTTCAAAGGTATCATCTAGACGGTGGACTTGAGTTGGCTCATCTCCCAAGTTTGGTTCTTCTAGCGCAGTGGAGACTGCGTGGTTGGACTGTAGGGCTTGTTGTACCCCTCAGAGTTCAGTCCCAATTCAATCATACATCTCCTCTTGATTTGCTTCGTGTTTCTCTGCTATTTCTAACGAAGCATCTTGCAAGGCTGTTATGAGGAATTCAAAGTCATCAGAGGTGAGGACGGTCTGCATCTTGGTCATGGTGGCCTTCGATTTCTTCCAGGAGAAAGGTTTTGGAGGTGAACCTTTCCTCTTCTTCAAGGGATCAACCTCGTCTCCTTGCTTCTGTTCATATTCTTTGTCAATCAAATCTTCGCCATCACCTCCTTTATCTGGTGATAGGGAAGTAGTCTTATTAGATGTGCTTTCTAATTCCTGGACCTCTTCGTTCTTCTTTGTCTTTCTAGGTCTGGGTGTATCCTGTGCAGTTTCTAGGCTATCAATGTCGGCTATACTTGCAAGGTCTGCTGGAATAAGGAGGTCCATCAACCAGTCCTTGGTGATCTCCTCCAAGTCCTCCTCTTTTAGCTTATAATAGGTTTGTAGTTGTTTCTTATAATCGTCAGCATGCGCTATGATGTAAATAAAATGTCGGTTTGCGTTGAAATTCATCAAGGGCCTGAACCGGTGTAGAGTGTTTGGAGTCATGCGAGGATTAGGCTGTATGAATATCTTCAAATAATTGTAATAGGTATGAAATACAGCATTGGAATTCCAATGTTTATTGATATCGCTTGAATACCACAGTGTACTGAACTTAGCGGCCAATGTTTCGAAAGGCTCGATGTCCGGGAAGGTCGCACCTTCTGGCATCTCCCATGCAATAAATGAAATCAAGATCAATAGCCAACTGAAATGAAATTCGTACCCTTGATCATGGCATTCTCTACAGTTGAGTTCTAATTGGTTCACCAGGTACTTAGCCCAGTTCATCTAAAGACCTTTTGCGCACTTCCCTGGGAGGTCGACTACAAAGCGGATGACTTGGGTGGGTCGGTTCTTTCGTACTAACTTCCCTGCAATCAATTGACAGGTGAGGTGCACTGCGCCACTCTGGATAGAAGCTACCTTGTAGCCTCACATTCCCTTCTCGACATCGCCATAAGTGTCCTTGATATTCTGTGCAAGAGCGCGATCCATGGCCTTTTCGGGGTAAAAATCTTGGGGATCAGGTCCTTGCATACTTAACCCTATGATCTGATTGATCAAGATCGGATCAACTATTATATGGCAGTTTAACCACAAATAGCCACCATGGTAACAAGACAATATAAACTGGACACATGCATTCACCTCTTGGTGTCTTCCGAAGTGGGGAATCTCCATGACGTTGATAAGGGTGGACTGCATGAGGTTCATGGTCCATGACTGAGAGATTATCCTCGAATTCTTCCCCTTATTTCTGGTGAGGTACTTATGCAGGGAGAGCATGTTATAGGCTTTGCGATCTTTGAGGTTGAAATCACTAAATTTCAACACTGCAATCTTATCTTGATCTACTCGAACTACATGTATCCCCTTCGGGAGGTACGTAGTGACCAAGGTGTAGTCAAAATCTCTGGGCACGCTATCTCAATTTATCATGCCACTCATAGGTGGAATATAGGTGGGTGATATAGTCATGATCAACTTGGCATTCGCTAGATCATCTGTGTGCTTGGTTCACTTTTCATCTGACGACCGGGATGGTCTAGCTCTGTGAGTAGTGGATGGAGAGGTTGGTAGTCCATTCGATAATGATGCTTGTACACATGTATACATTGACATGACTCTTTCAGTCATCAGTTTGATCCAAATGTCTACAACATCTTTCTCTATAACACTCACTTCATCTGACATACATGCTCGAGGTTGGAAATATTGAGTTCAAAGGGTAACTTAGACACAATAATGAGATAGGAAGCAAGAGCGTGATGATCATGGTGCGAAATCAACTTAGTCTGCGGGCTCAAATTCTCAATTGGAAAAGGTGTTCTCGATGCATGGGACAACGAAATAAGTAGGTAACTCGGCAACGGGTCACTTGCAACGGGTATGAAGCCTGCATAAAATTTGTTATGTCTGTTTTGGTGCGGTTCCAACGGTCGGATGGTGAGCTATCTATCCATAATTGTCTTTCATTCGTTTGGGGTGTTGGTCTAATGGTTATAATGCCCCCAACGGATATATTGCTTCATCATGGTGAAGTGCCATGTGTCATTGTTCTGATATCTCGACGAAGCTCCAATTTGGAAAATTTTCCTTCTGTGAGGTTCCCTCTGGAGCCTTCTGCAACTTGTTGATCTTAGCTCTCTTCTTACTTAGCTTTCTAGCCTTCTTCCCAGTGAACTTCATCTCAGTCTTCATTTTTCCGTTCTGATTCTTATCTTCTTTTGACACGGTTACTTCGCGCTGTTGAGATTCTTTCAAGGGTATTATTCTTTCTTTATCTGGGATATATATTTCAGTGTTTTGTGGGTCCTCTAGTGTTCTTGCAAATTTGACATCCATGCCGTTGTTGCTAAATGGTTGTGATATGTTCTCTTGTTCTTCAATCAAGTGTGTGATCCTTCTAGTTATAAAAAAATTTAACACTTGCTTCTTCTGCTCTAAGACTTCTTCTTATTCCTTCCTTATGGCTTGATCTCTTTCAATCCAAGGATTTCCTAGTAACATGGTAAATGGAGCATTGTTCTCAATAAATTTAATAATCTCAAAATATTCCTCTGTCGAAGTTCCATTGGCATTCATAGGTATCCGGGTGAGCTTTCCACATAGGTGTATCAACTTTCCTTTGAATAGTCATATTCCTCCTAGTGAAGGAGTCATAGCGGGCCTCCCTATAGCTTCCCAAGTTCTCTCTGTCATGATATTCACCTGTGTTTCCTCATCTAGAACACAGTCAATGTAGAAGTCTCATATTCTTGCTTCAAGGTATTATTTTTCTTTGAAGATCTCCGATAATCTGACATGTCGGTGGTCATTCAGGGCTTCCTTCATTTGTAGCCATACTTTTTCTAATTCTTCCTGGGTTTCTATCATAGTCTTAGTTTCTGGATCTGCCCTATGGTTTCCTTGTCTCATGTTCATTTCTTCAAGCTTAGAAATCATTCTAGGACAATCCAATACTTCATGGTCCATATCTTTACAACAAATAAAACTAGGTCTTCTACCATGGCATTCCTTAGCAAGATGTTCGGATCTTCTGCAACTGTAACATAGAGTTAATCTACTTTTTCTTTGAAATTATCCCCAGCCTTTCCTGTACTACGCACTAGGATCATGGTGGCTGACCGACAAAATATTCTTTCTAGGATCCTGCATACACTTATTAGTCCAAACAATATTTCTATGCATAGGTATAACATATCTTTCACTATTTTTATAAGATTTACACATATCAAATCTTCTTTCGTCTACCAATACCCTGATTTTCAAACTAGGACAGACTCTATCAAACATACCTAGATCCATACTTTAGAAAAAAAAATTTCCACTTGTCTTACTTCTACAGAGCACAAATCTTTCATATCTAGAACTTTTCACTATTCTTACCTTTATCAGGGCACAAAGCTTGCAGATCTTACCTCTTTTCTTCAGATCTTACCTCTTTTCTTTAGATCTGGATTCTTCCTCAAGCATAGAGATTCACAGACTAAGTAAAGTATTGCGTACTGGAGCAATAGATCTACACACGAAGCTTTTCAAAATTTTAGAATGAATCTTTGCACAAAGATTCTTCTTTCTTAGTTCCCAACAATCACAGTTTCAGGTTCGATATTGCGTACTTCAACAGTAGATCTATGCACATATATTCTCTTTTCTTTACTTCAGTTCCCATCAATCACAGTTTCAGGTCCCAACAATGGAACCATTTGTTGTCACAGGGGCAGACCTAGGGTTCAATTCTACAACAACACACCAACAAAACCCTAACTATATGCCCTTTCGGCAACACCTGCGAAGCAGATGAAGTCTCACCCAAGGTAGAGGCAGGGGTGGTTGCAAGACTCGGGTGTCTGCAACCTTATCTGGGACACATATCCGTGATTGTAATACTTAATAGAGCACTTAGCAATGTCAGTTCATCATTATATAACCAATATCTACTCCGCAGAGAAAACAGAGCATCACAGCATTCACCTAGATCTAATGTAATTAAGCACTTAACATAATTAGATGGATAAGATGTAGTAGATTCAAGCACTAAGCACATTCACCTATGTCAAATCTAACATCCAGATTCATCATAAGCACAAAGCATAAACATATCTATCTAATCATCTCAAAGCACTTATCCAATAACACATAAACACATCAGAACATTGCATAGAGCAGAATAACACATTATTTACGTGGTTCACCCCCACCCTAGGGCTACGTCCACCAAATCTTATTATTTCTTAGCTTCTCCAATAGGTTACATGCACAGAGCCTCAGAATCCTACTCTGCATAGGACATAAGATCTGCGCAGCTTGTTAGATCCTTCTTCCCCAAGCTAGGTCTAGCACAAAGCCTTTCATAGATGGTTACAACCTCTTGCACTTAGCTCTGCAAGTTCTCACAACATGCATGAAGCCTTATGATTCTTGATAACAAAAATACAACTCTTAGCACTTAGCCAACTTGCACACACTCTCTTCTTACATTGCCTAGCCTTCTATTTATACATAAAAAATAGGCCTAAACATGGGTAAACCCATGGTTTGACATCCCATACCCATTACATATTCCAAAATCCCAAAAAGGACCCAAAAAGGGGCCGAGATCTTGCAATCTACGCTTCATCTTGCGCTCCACCTTCGACAGTCTGTCGAAGTCCAAAATAGGTCATCTTGACCAAGGATCTCCCAAAACTTGGTCAAGGGCCAACACTAGGCCCTTCGCACCTCTAATTGACCCCTTTACCTTATCATGAGACTGACAGTAGGACCAAGTCCTCCGGACTTCATCCTTCGTCTATTCTCCCTTTTCAATCTTCCAACTTCTCTCAGAGTAAACTTTGTCGAAACCCTTCTATTAGCTTCACTAGTAGATCAAACGATCAATATTTAATCTCCATTTGGATGGATGGTCCCTCCCCATTTAGAGGCTTCAATGAGATAAACATATGTGACTTAATCAGGTGTTGGGATGACGGTCCTTAGTTAGTTTAGGACTTCAGTTCTCTGGGAAATTACAGTTCTCAAGTCATTCAACTCCCCCATAGTTTTACCTGTCGAAGAAATTACCCTATCCTTCCACAGTTTAATCTGACGGTTAGGACTTAATCAAGTGTTGGGATGGACGGTCCTTAATCATTTCGAGACTTCGGCACTCCGGGACATTTAAACTCTCCCTGAGTGATATATTCCAAAGTGCCTATTACATCTACTTCTTGATCTAACGGTTGAGAAAGGTACTGAATGGATATTACATTAATGGTCTGTGTGAATTCATGACTTCGGTCTTCGACACTTTCTCTAGTAGAGACGTATGGCATGTGTGTCACGTGTCACTAAAAAATGAATAGTTTGGGGTCCAAAAGGTATTGAATCTAGGTGACACGTGTCCCCACACGGTACCCCAACCACATGGAATATGACATCTCATTAATCGAATGGACGGTCCACTATCTCTGATCCAGATCTGACGGCCTGCGTTACTCCTGAATTCTTCCCTCGATCTAATGATCGATGGGATTTCGAGACTTCAACACTCTAGGACTCCGGGTTATAGTCGTTCTAAAATGGTTCGATTCTCCTGAAGTGGTCAACATTAGATGACCCTAAACAATGACTGATATTTCACTCGAGGCTCCTATTGGATCGGATGGCCGGAAAGACTTCGCGACTTCAACCTTTTTCATGCTTCTGCACTGTCTCCCATAATCACTGAAGCGAAGAAGTTCCATATTTTTCCATCTCTTTATTGGATTCGATCAACGACTGTGATCTCTCCTAATTTCCAAAAGGGACAACATGACTCTATGATACTTCACAAAGGATCACTTTCTACATGACACTCTGGCTTCTATTCGATCTCTGCAGTGCTATCTTTCCTGAGCTTTAAGATTGCAAGGACATATCCATTTTTAGCCATAATACCATGTCCACAGTTTTGTCCCATACCAGTCCAATGTTTCAACCTGAAGCTCTGATACCAACCTATAACGTACCCAGCCACCCACAGGCTTGACATGCTACTTCAAGTCTGCTTTTGAACTAATTTTGAATTCTGATAAATTTTTAATGAATAAATATGCATGAAATATTCGCATTCATAGATCAAGATTCATGCTACGACATAAAAGAAATGAACCATATGTCATGCACAACAATAACCATAAAGCATGCATATTATGGATACGAATTTCATAGATATATAAATACATAGCGGAAATAAATATAGAGGTAAATGAAACCATCATAGAGAGAGCACTTATCTTTACTAAAATGAATCACCAACTGGTTGCAGACCAAGGGCGTTCCACCCAACCATAGACATTGTTGTTCCAAGTCTCAACAAAAAATTCAACCCCAAGTCAGGGCTATGAGTCCACAAGGATGGTTCCATAGTGTCACTAAACTTTCCAAACCAGTCAACACTCAAGATCTCATAGGCTTCTCAGTACATACACCAATCCAAAGTACACCAACTCTCTTCTACCCAGCCTACACAACCCAAGAGAATGGACTCCATTATTTACCACACAGTCCTTTGTTAAGCCCTAAATATTGTCTCATTACCACTTAATTAGGGCATATTACATTAGTAATGTTATTTTATTTATGTCGGATTTATTCCATTAGTTGTAATTATACCTCCTAGTCTCCTATATATACCAAGGAGACCTTTTCATTTGGAATCATCTTGTACTTGAACATTTTATGTGGGGTAAAAGGAGGTTGCCCCCTCAAAGAGGCTTATTATCTAAAATTATCTCTTTTTCAAGGCATTGAGTACTTATTCTGAGGTTTTTCTATGCTATATTGATATTTGGTTCTTAACATATGGTATCAGAGCTCAAGGTCTTGGGTTTTCGTTGCTATATCTGAGATACCTTGGATTTTTTGCTATAACTTTTTTTTATACAATGTTTTCAAAGGAACGACTTGGAGGATATGTATTACATGGATCAAGGTACGTTCGGTTAAAATTTCAGCTCCTGAGGCCTTATACTTTCAAAGATACAGTCTGTGCAAGATAGGGTTCTGGAATCATCATGAACTGAGTCATTGCAGAATTTTTGATATATTTTTTTTTATGTAACGTTTCAGACCCTGAACTCTAGAGGCTATTCACAGAAATTAGTAAGGTAGTTGTGGTAAAAATTTCATCTTTTGGGTTATCTTACATTTGTATATACACCCTGTGGAAGATAGGGTATCTAACTAGTCCTATTGACTAGTTTCAAGAAGGTGTTCCAGGTAAAAAAATCATAACTTCTTCCTAGAGTATCCAAATTGAGTGAGACTAGTTGCATTGGATAATGGAAAGTCTGTAGTATTTTTGGTATGATTTTCAGAATTTTATATCAATTATTTTGTGTGGGGCATGCTATACAAGTGAGATCTCCTGGAAAGGACAAAAATCAACAAGTTGTGCGGAAGTTACCATAAATTCCACTTGGCACATCCAATTTTTATCAAACCTATGACATTGAAGAGAAGAAATTTCAGAGACCTACAAAATATAAAAGTTCATACTCAGAAGGGACAAAATTTTAGAGATACAATAAAAGGAATATTGTCTAGCAGAACCACCTCAAAATCAAGGTTTAAGGTGATACTTGGCCAACATGCCACCAAAAAAGGGAACTTCTACACCAAATAAGCCTCCAAACAATCCTACTTGGACTCTTGATGAAGGTGAAGAAATGCGTAGGGACATAAATGATTTACAAAAGAAGATAGTAACAAAAGATGAACTACAAGAGATGATGGATTCAACAGAAGCTAAGTTTGAGGCAATAAATACTAAGATGGATGATTTAAAAGGGGAGATCATGCAAGGATTGAAAAATTTCCTAATAGAGAGGACACCTGAAAGCGAAAATGTATCCCGTGAAATTCATGATGAGGACACAAGGAAGGTGAATCAAGAATGGAGAAACTCCAACTTTGGGTTGCAGACCAACCACGTTCCTAAGATCAATATGAGGAAGTTTGATGGCAAGGACCCAATCACATGGATACTTCAGATGGAGCAATTCTTTGATCTACATAATGTGCCACATACACAAAA
>JZKD02S1673125.1:779561-829840 GCA_000966675.3 Picea glauca | reverse complement strand
ATATACACTCTAATATAACTGTTGTAGGTGTGTTTAAACAGAAAATATACAAATCTCGCTCATGTACATCATTTACAAATTGCAAGTTTTAATTGAAACTTAGTAAATCAATGTAAAAAAATAGTTTGTTTTCGAGAAGCATATAAATAAAGCACATACAAATATTTTTTGTTTTCACTTTATAAATATAACTAGTCTTGAATTGAAGAAATTATGGAGTGCAGATGTGCAGGTAGTCAAAAGTTGAACCCAAACATTATGGTTTCATTAATATGTAAATGACAGAATTGAGAAATATAAAAGAGCTAACCTGTTTGTTAGTTAGTGAGGTGTATCCAAGCATCTGTATGAGTGAAGAACATCCAACTGCCACATCCAAGAGAGAAATCTGCAATGAACTTTATGATTGTTCTAAATAAATTCAAAACATAATTTGACAGTTGAGATTTAATGACAGAGGAGGAAACACAAATATAACCTTGTGATCTTATAATTGCACACAATTACATCAAGATAAATCTAGAAGTAACTTATTCATTTCATCATTCAATTAAAATTCAAAGATAAATCCACTCATTCTAATTGAAGATATGATCACAGTAATTATATCTAGAGCAACAAATTATAGACGGTATTTATAATATAAACATCCCAAACATCATAGATCATTAATTCTTAAGCTATCAGACCTATTAATGTATTAGGATTAACAAAACATAAATGAAAGCATCATTAACAAAAGGCTAAAGCCAAAATGCATATATGTTGTTTCATTAAGTCTTAGAATCACTCGTCCATATTCTGCCCTCAACCAAGATGATTTCCAATACAAAATATGGAGTATTTAAAGAGTATGTTAAAGCTAAACTTCCTATCTTCTAAGATAGGGTCAGACCTCCAAAAGAAATCTAAAAGTTACAAACATAGAGGGCTTAGAGCCACTCAAGATAAAACTAAATCTTCTAAATTTGTGAGAATTTTCTCCTATTTACAAAATTAGCAAAAAGAGGATAGTTGATCGACTAAGTCCAGCATGCTTCATCCCACGAAATCAACATTAGATACATCCCATCCTGAAAGAAAAATGAAATGGGTAAATCAAATATTGTATTAACAATTAATTGCCAGTCTTATTATTGGTAACATAAATCTAAATCAATCTAGATTAATAACAAAAAAACATAACTGTGATAAAAACCAATCTTACCATCCAACTGATAACAAAATTCGAATCACAATATCTCATAATTGACCACGGCCTTGACATTGTCATCGTTTTTTATTATGATATTGTATGTCCTTTTCAAATGCTTTACCTATATTTGTGCATTGGCCTTGAGCTCACAATTTTCATTTGCCAATAAGTCATTTTGAGCCACGAGAGATTTGATCCTTGCTTGAAGGATGGGGATGTCTGTGTAGTATTGACCTATCCAATGTAAACAAGCTTCGCAATGTACAACAGGGGTAATCGGTTGAGCACGCATGTGATTGTGTGCTAAGACACCACTACTATCCACTATCAGCCTTTGACCAAGATTGATACCTGTAAATTCCTTGTTGTGTTTTAGACATGGTGGGAGTTTATTCACATAATCGAATGGTTGGTCTGGTTGGGAACAATTCGGATCTTCATGTTGCAAAAAACCTCTCGATCTTGGAGTCTAAATCCTCATGGATCTTGATCAATTCGATCGAGCTCACATGAGCTTTGGATCTATTACACAGATTCCAAGAAATGAGTCGACCAACCTTCTTGTTACGAAACCCTATTTCTTGATTCTTCTTTGACTGCTTGCGAGGGTTTCCAATGTTGGATTTGTTAGTAGGGTCAAGGTAGAAATTTGGCTCATGCACGGGAGTTTCGATAAACTTAGAATTAAAACCATGTTGCCCACATAAAAGTTGATCGGACAATGCCTCTTCACAAGGATTACTATTCAAAAGATCTGTGTTGCCAATTGAGAACTTAAGAGGCTTATGTATCATTGGCTTATCCATTACAAGGGTCTCTATAGGATTTACTGTAACAAAACCATTATGGGCTATGAAACTGTCCCAATCCTCACCAACTATTTTCAAATGATGAACTAACAGTAATTTAATCAACTCATGGTGAAAGAGGCTTGAATCCAAGTTCTGTTTCTTATATCTCTTTGAAATTTTATACAAACTTCTTAGCAGGAAAAATGACATGTTTAAATGGAATCCAATAAAATGCATGAGCAATTGTATGTGGTAAAGGAAAACCAAGCCAAAACGACCTTCACAGGTAATAAATTTTCTTAACACTACCAACAAACCATGCCATCTAATATTAAGCAGGGATACCAGAATACCTTTGTCACAACAGTGAATATTTTTGGAGGTGACAAACAAACTCCAGGGTACTTCGTCCAATTTCAAATTTTTAAACCACTTTGACCAATGAGAGGGAGCCCTGTTGCTTCACTCATAAATTTTTCGGTGATATCCAACTGAATATCACCCACCTTGGCTCTACATCCATCAAATGTGATGGCAAATTCTTTGGCCACTTGCGAGTTATAACCCTATAATTTCTTAATAAACACATCTCAACCTTGGCTCTTCATATCATCACTCGCATCATCATACAACAACAAATTTTGGGAGCCATTTGGCTTAACTCGGACAATAGGGTCCATAAGGGTTCAAAAAGATGGTAACAAAGAAGACCCGAGCTCACTGTGTTCTTAGGAGATAGCAGTGAAAGAGACAAACTTGAGCTAAAATGATGGAAGAAAAACTAGGAACACACTAGTGAAACCATAACATAAGCAATAGGGGTTTCAGTCATGAAATTTGGGCGTTTCTGGTAATGAATTCTTTGAGTACAGAGCGTAACTCAAGACCCTAGATCGTAATGAGGGATCTGTCAATTCAAACTGCTAACTAAAATGACGTACATGGTACGTTCCAGGTTCATTTAATTTCCATGACATGTAATGGGTATACTCGATTTTCAAAGGTTAGGAGAGGATGCTTTTTTACAATCCAAATGCAAATCAAAAAATTAAAATCAAAGTTGATTTACCAAGAATGTTAAATGAACAAGATGATAGTCCAAATGTCAATCGATTCTTGGTATATTTACAAAGTATCCAAAATATTAGCTTACAGTCCAAGAGCAACTCAACATAAGTATTTCATTGGTATATGATAAGCTGAGAAAAATCATTAAAATGAAATAGATGTAAGCCCATTGATATTTAAAAACCAAGCCTTGGATAGAATTGCAATACGATTTTCAGTTTTAATGCTTCATTCATGCTTTCATTCATGAATGAAGCATGAAAATGCAAGATAAAAATAAATAGGAACAATCAAAACATTCTTTTTACAACCGAATAGTTTCCTTCAAATAGCAATATTTACAGGATGAGGCATAGGCAGCTACATGAATTGTCATTTGTCACTTTAAAAAGAAAAAATTATGTAGGGCTGCCAACAATGGTGACTTACTGGGAGAAGTAGTTATCTCTGCATCACCGATGAGTTCATGTTAGGACTAGTTAGAATGATTACATATCGAAGAACAGTTGAAGGACATCAAGCATCTCAACAATCATTACATAGTCCTGCTTCATATATCTTTCTGTTCAAATGAAATCTGGTGACAAATTTTAATTACGAGAGCAACGATGTTCAAGTCAATAGCAAGATACTATTGACAGGGCCACTGCTGCTATCAGACATCCATATCCTTGGCAGGGATTTCAATTAACCCACTCTAACACCTCTACCTTGTCCAAGAAATTTCAATTCAAAATGAAGGGCACTTATGATTTATATCAAAAATTTTACCTCATAATTTTCTTGAACCCGACATTGCTTCACTGCCAACGGGCCTGTTCAGTACCATGGTGAAGTTGTCTTGGCATCATGCATGCATTTACCCACTTCCATCAGACATGTTCAATATCTCGGTGGGTTTACAAAAATTTCCCACAACTCTCGAGAAATTATTCACAATCTGACATAAATTTAATGATATTCAGAAGAGCGGGGTGATGCTGAAAATTTCAGTCTTCAGAACACTTGACATTTTCCAGCCTTTAATTTTTTTTCTTAACAACCTTCATTATGATCTGAAATTAGTTTTCTGATGAAACTAATTCTTCAAGGATAGGAAGGCATACTTGAGTTTCTTTCCTTAAAAGCAGGGACATCGTAAAGAGATTTGATGATGGTCATGTCTGCTCATAATTATAAAGTGAAACCATGAAACCTATTCTGAACAGAAAACTTCTTTAGCTAGTCTGTGTTTCAGGAAATTACAACATTGATGCTCTAACAGACCTTGATTGTTTCTTCATAATGAGGCATTCTGGTTTCCCTTCATGAACTAAAAGGTGATAGAGGCATGGTTTAACCAGAAAGCAGTGAAAGCAAACAAAATGAAAAGAACCAAAAACCAGAAAACAAAAATAAATCAAAACAAAAAAATTATGCACAAAGGTGGATCTGGAATTTATCAGGAAAAATACCTCTTAAGAGCTTGGCCATTCACTGGGAAGGTGTCTAGATGTCCCTCCAAACTTTGTAGATGGAAGGAGCTGGGACCTAATTTTTTAGCGATTATGAAAGGCCCCAACCATAGGTTCTGGAACTTGGTGTGTTCCCCATTCCCTTTGTGAGGTTTATCCCACTTGAGAACCAAATCTCCTACCTTGAAGTTTCTATCCGAAGCAAAGTTTGAATCAAACCAGCCTTTCACAATCCATTGATGTTGATCCAGTCTCTCTTTCTCTTGTGCTCTCACTTATTCTAGTTTCAACAAGGCATTAATTCAACTTTCAAGAGGAGGGTATTCCTCTTCCTGAACTTTTTGCGATAATTGCAGAGAGGGAAAAAGAACATGAGGAGGGAGAATTTCTTCTCTTCCGTAGACAAGGAAGAAAGGGGAATTACCAAAAGAAGTTTTTTGTGTCACCCTGTCAGCCCAGAGTGCATTAAAAAGTGTGTTGTGCCATTTTTTGTGGTTTTCAAAAACTTTCCTCTTGATGATTTTTATCAAATTTCTATTCGTTGATTCTGCTAGGTCGTTTCCTTGGGGGTAATAGCTGGCAGAATACTTAAGTTTTATCCTTCTCTCCAAATAAAAAAAACTCATATCGAGGGACGAAAAGTAAGAAGCGTTATCAAAGACCAAACATTCGGGAATGTCGAATCTAGTAATGATATTTGTGTCAAGGAAAGATATCACCTGAATAGTGTTTACCACTTTTAGTGGTGCAACCTCGGACCATCTGGTAAAATAATCTGTTGTTGTAATGATGTATTTATGCTACTGTGAAGAAGTGTGGTTAATTGGCCCTATGATGTCGAGACCCCACTTCTAAAAAGGTAAATCTACCGAAACAAACTACAAAGGAAATGTTACCTTTTTGACTCGTCCAACATCCTTTTGACAGATTATGAATTTACGACATAATGCATGGGCATATTTGAACAACGTGGGCCAATAGTACCCATCCCTTAATACCTTGTGAGAAGTGGTGTCTCCACCAAAGTGCCTACCAACGTCACCTGCATGAAGTTCAGATAATACTTTCTCGGCTTCATCTATTTCCAAACAACGCATGAGAACACTATCAAAATTCTTACAGAATAATACGTCATTTACCAACTGGAAAGGTGCAGATTTTAGTCTTAATGCTCTTCTCTTTTTTGGATCGATATGGTGAGGAGAAGAATCGTGTGTTAAATAAAACTTAATATCATCAAACCAAGAATTAGCAACAACTTGTGTACAACATATTTGATTTTCATTATGTTGATTTATAGTTGAGACATTAATTTGACTCCGCCATTCTTCAACTTAATCAACCACTAGTTTGCATAGGACTTTACCTCTGACAATTTGTGCAGGGGTTATTTCGAGGTCATACTCTTGTAATGATGTCATCCAATTTGCCCATTTTTCACCCAATTCCTTTTTTACTAACAAGTTCCTAACAACAGGATAAGGCACAATGACTTTAGTTTTGGATTTCAGCAAATATGATCGGAAATGTTTCACTGCTTTGAAAACTGCATAAGCCTATTGATATACAATTGGGTAATTAAGATCTGATCCTTTGAAAGATAAGATCATGAAGGCAATGGGGATTTCATTTCTTTCAGCATTATTTTGGGTCAACACAACAACATGATATCGGTCAGAGGCGAAAGTGTAAAGAGTGAAATCTTGTGAGAAATCAAGACTCATCAAGGAAGGGGCTTCCACTATGGATTTTTTTATGGAATCAAAGGCTTGATTTTCCTGTGGTCCCCAACGATACTAAATATCCTTTTTAATTAAATTCTACAATGGCCTTACCATTTATGAGAAACTTGGGACAAACCTTCTGACAAAATTAATTTGGCCTAAAAATGATTGCATAGATTTTTTGGAGGAGGGGGGAGGAAGTTTGGCAATGGCTTGAGTTCTTTCAAGATCGATGATCATCCCGTCACTGGATACTATGAACTAGAGAATTTTTTCATGTTCCACTGCAAAGATTTACTTCTTAGGGTTGAGAGATATGTCGTACTTGCAGCATCGTTCTAGGACAACCCTAAGGTGAGACAAGTGATCTTTCTTGTTTTTGGAGAAAATAGTAACGTCATCAAGATAGACCACTACATATTGATTTATGAGACCACAAAAATAAATATACATTTCTCTCTGAAAAGTGGCTCTGGCATTTATGAGTCCGAAAGGCATCTTCTTGTATGCATAGGTCCCCCATGGGGTACGAAAAGTGGTTTTTAACTGGTCTATTGGAGACATGAGGACCTGGTTGTATCTCGAAAAACCATCTAATAGTGACAGTCTTTCGTCACCAGATACCTATTGAAGAATTTGTTCCATTAGAGGAACAAGATAATTGTCTTTTTCATATGCTTGGTTCAAGTTACGAAAATTGACACAGAGTCGAATTTCACCACTTTTATTCCTTACAGGAACTAGATTAGACACCCATTGTGTGTGTCTCACTGGGAAGATTATCTTTGCATTCAATAATTTATTTAGTTCTTTCTTGACAATTGGTTCCAACTTAGGGTGCATCTTTCTCAGCTTCTGCTGAAAAGGTTGAGTTTGGGGTTTCATGGGAATGATATGTTGTATTATATTAGGGTCAAAAGTTTTTAAATCATCATATGTCCAGGAAAAGACATCATTGAATTCTTTAAACAATTTTATAAAATCGGACCGTTCTTGCTCGGAGCATCCCACTCCCAAATTGATATTTTGTGGATTATCTTTAGTCCCTAGATTTATCGTTTCACGAGTCAAGGAAGAACTGTTCATTTTACAGTTTACCGACCCTCTAAATTTATCATGAAAATCATAAAACTTCTCTAGTCTTACCATGGATTTAGGAATAGAGTTTACCAGATCAAATGTCGATTCGAGAGATCTAGGCTCTGATATTACCGTGAAATTGTGGAGATTTTCATCATGAGTGCCTTCATCGATAATTTCACCTTAGAAAGTGTCCTCCATATGCAAAAATATGATGATCTGTTGATCATTACCGAACACTCTCCAATTAGTGATGTTGTTTGGGATCGATGGTCTGAACAATAACTTAATTGAAAATGAATTCGGAGAAAGACCTTCCGCGGGAAAAATTTTAGAAGCGACGTTAACCAATAAGTCAGCCTCAGAATTACTTAATCTAGGAATGGAATTGATGTTAAATGCTGAAAATTTGTGCATTAGATTCCATACCTCAGTTTGGTAACTTTTCAGGTGTGGTGATAGGAAATGTATGGAATTTATTACCTGCCTGACCACAATTTCTGAATCACCAAATACCGTTAAGTTCTTTACATCCATATCTACAGCTTTCCTGAGTCCTTGCAAAAGTGTCTCATATTCGGCAGTGTTGTTAGTGCATTCAAAATATAATCGATGGGCGATGAAAGTCTTATTAACTGCTGGGTCGATAAGTACACATCCTCCACCAGCTCCTTCTTTGGATTTGGATCCATTGAAGTAAAGTCACCATATCTTAGCTTCATCGGCAGTTTTTGGCACATTCGACAAAGCTATTAACTGAGTATATGTCTTGAGCTCCGATTGTTGCTCTAGATCAGTGATGGGGGAAGTTTTGTCCATGAAGTTACCGAAGAAGGTGTTCATTCCCTGCATTTAAAGTGAATTAGTGGTTTCGGTAAAAGGTTCGTTTGGATCATTCATATATGTCATGGTATGCTTTAGATAGTGTTCATAGTTTATCCTAATTTTATTTGGCTGTCCATTTTCCGGCAGCCACAAATGAGACCAATCTGTCGCAAAATAACCATGCAATTGTTCGGACCAATCCTTGCTCAAGAACAAACCATAGAATTCAAGGATGTCAACAACAATGATATCAATAATTTGGTGAACCTTAGGATTAGAAGATAGCCTAACCAAAACATCCTTCAATTCGCTGATTACCTTAACATTTGTCTGGTCTAGCTGAATGATTTTAAGACTAGAAGGATGAACTTCTGCATTAATCTTTTGGCAAACAGATAACAAGATGACATTTGATGATGCGCAAGAATCTACCATGCAATTATGTACATTTCTATTGAAAATTTCAAAAGTCAGTAAGAAAGGTGGGACATTTTTATGAGTATTAACAGTAGAATTCTGTTGATTTTTTGTCGCTGTCCCTGAAACAATTTTATCTACATTCGATACAGTTTTTTCAGGTGAATCCCTTTTATCAGGAAGCTCAGGTGTGGTCTTAGTAGGGATCCTTTTTTTTTGTTTTAGAAATGATTTTTGCAGTTTTATTGCTGCTCGAATCGTTGTTCTTGTTGTTTTCTACGATATTTTGAAGCATTTTCTGCATAATCAAAGGAAATTTCAAAAGCTCATAAACATAAATATTAGCTCTTAGTTTTTTCAAATCTTCATTCAATTCATATTCTAAAACTGAAGCTACTAAACTTTGTTTTATTTCAGTTTTCTTAGGCTATTTTGGAGGCACATTGTTACTCATTTCATAAGACAATTGACTTTGTGTTTTGCTCCTTGTGTTGTAAGGGTGGACAGTTTCAAAGTTTGCTTGGAAAATACTGTCAGAAAAGTGTCTGAAGATATCATGAGATGACTCCTCTTCTTCAGCTACTTCTTATTCAACTACATCTTCAGAACTCTCAGGAGGGGTAGAGTTATCATGTGCTTCCAGAATAGTTTGTAAAGCGTATTGTAAGCTTTTGAAATTGAGGCCTTCAATGGTCGAATTTGGCCGATTGGGAGGAAAAGTCTTTCTGAAAGGAGTTTTAAAACTTCCTTTGCTTGAGGATGCCTCTTCTGCTGATCTCTTCAAGTCTACGACTTGATTTGATCATTTTTGGATAACCTTTTGCAGGCTTTCTAAGTCTAGAGTTTCCGGTTGGCTTTTGGCTTAGGGAGGCCTTATAAGGATTTCAATTTTATTTTTAGAGGATGAAGTTGTTTCAGCTTCACTATTCAGACTGTCTTTAAAACTTAATATGTCCTTTTCAATTTGGCTTTCCTCCTCCAAGGCTTCCAGTAATATAGAATTTTTAGACCTTTTAACCCAAATTGCTATATTATTATGCAGAGCTTTGGTGTAATATGCAACAATTAGACTTTCAGTCAACATTGAATCTGTGGGAATTCAATTTTTTAATGTAAGGAACCTTTGATTAAAATCTTTTAATTTCTCCTTAGGGTTCATTTTTATGCTAGACTGTTTCATAACCAGGACTTCAGGAGATTTTTCATCTCCAAATTTCTTTAAGAAACAGGTTTTGAATCTGTCCCAAGAGACAATGGTTTGTGGTTGTTGGGCAAAATACCATGTAGAGGCATTTCCCTTGAACATGTAAGGAAAGAGTCTACATACTACATATTCATGTTCTACACTTTAGAGTCTAATGGCCAGCATGAATTTGTTTATGTGATCTTCAGTAGATTACTTAGAATCTGGATCAAATTTGGGTAGCCATTTCTCTTGGTGTTTTGGTAATGGGTGTTGGGGTCTAGGTACAACCACAACATCTTGATCAAGCCATGGCCTGGCGAGATTGTTTTGGTTTTCCATGGGTGTAGGTGGTTTCGAAGGATAAGATGGTTCAGATGATGAACTACCTTCGTTAGATGACTCTCCTCCGGAAGAGGATGGAGATGAACCAGGTGGGGAAGGTGGGATACCAGATCCTCCAACTCCAAGAGTAGGGGTGTGGTCTGGATCTGTGGTATTATTCCCTAAAGGATCTAAACGTAGACCAGTTCCTTCAAGTTGCTCTCGGATATCCGAGAAATATAAAGGATGATTGAGAGGCTTACCAGGTTGTCTGATACGGGCCAAAGCACTGTGTGTCCTTAAGAGTGACTGACGAAAAATTTATTGTACGTCGGCCCCTTGAGGGTTTGGTGTTACTGGCTCAATGAGCATCTCAAGAGTTTAACTCGAGGTAGTTGTTGTTTCAGAAGTAACATTGTTGTCCTAGCGACTATGTGTTACTATAGGGGAGCGAGTGTGTGGGGGTGGAGTTTTGCGACTTCCACGTGCCATAAATTGTATTCAGGCCCTCCTTCTAGTGCCATTTGTTGGCGAGCGAAAATGATTGTCTGTCAACTGAAAGAACGAGTTTGGTCCGGGGTTGTCTAGGTACCCCAAGTTGTTTGTATGACTCATTTTGATGGGTTTAATGGATCTGTTAGCCAATCTAAAATCCTAAAAGAAAACAAACAAAATAAAGAAATAACTAACTAATTACTAAACACTATATATATATATATATATATATATATATATATATATATATATATATATATATATATATATATATACACTCTAATATAACTGTTGTAGGTGTATTTAAACATAAAATATACAAATCTCTCTCATGTACATATTTACAAATTTCAATTTTTAATCAAAACTTACTAAATCAATGTAAAACAATATTTTTCTTTCGAGAAGCAGATAAAGAAAGCACATACAAATATTTTTTTTTTCACTTTATAAATATAACTAGTCTTGAATTGAAGAAATTATGGAGCGCAAACGTGCAGGTAGTCAAAAGTTGAACCCAAACATTCTGGTTTCATTAATATGTAAATGACGGAATTGAGAAATATAAAAGAGCTAACATGTTTGTTAGTTAGTGAGGTGTATCCAAGCATCTATATGAGTGAAGAACATCCAACTACCACGTCCAAGAGAGAAATCTACAATGAACTTTATGACTATTCTAAATAAATTCAAAACATAATTTGACAGTTGAGATTTAATGACAGAGGAGGAAACACAAATATAACCCTGTGATCTTATAATTGCACACAATTACATCAAGATAAATCTGGAAGTAACTTATGCATTGAATAATTCAATTAAAATTCAAATATAAATCCACTTATTCTAATTGAAGATATGATCACAGTAATTATATCTAGAGAAGAAAATTATAGACGGTATTTATAATATAAACATCCCAGACATTCTAGATCATTAATTCTAAAGCTATCAGACCTATTAATGTATTAGGATTAAAAAAACATAAATGAAAACATCATTAACAAAAGGCTAAAGCCAAAAAACATATATATTGTTTCATTAAGTCTTGGAATCACTCGTCCATCTTCTGCCCTCAGCCAAGATGATTTCCATTACAAAATATGGAGTATTTAAAGAGTATTTGAAAGCTAAACTTCCTATCTTCTAAGATAGGGTCAAATCTCCAAAACAAATCTAAAAGTTACAAACATAGAGGGCTTAGAGCCACTCAAGATAAAACTAAATCTTCTAAATTTGTGAGAATTTTCTCCTATTTACAAAATTAGTAAAAAGAGGATCGTTGATCGACTAAGTCCAACATGCTTCATCCCACGAAATCAACATCAGATACATCACATCCTGAAAGAAAAATGAAATGGGTAAGTCAAATATTTTATTAACAATCAATTGCTAAATTTTATATGAGAAATTGACTTGGCTACAGAATCTCTCGATTCTATAGCCAGTCTTATTATTGGTAATAGAAATCTAAATCAATCTAGATTAATAACAAAAAAACATAAATGTGATAAAAACCAATCTTACCATCCAACTGATAACAAAATTCGAATCACAATATTTCAGAATTGACCACGGCCTTGACATTGTCATCATTTTTTATTATGATATTGCATGTCCTTTTCAAACTCTTTACATGTCTTTGTGCATTGGCCTTGAGCTCACGCTTTTCATTTGCCAATAAGTCATTTTGAGCCATGAGAGATTTGATCCTTGCTTGAAGGATGGGGATGTCTGTGTAGTACTGACCTATCGACTGTAAACAAGCTTCACAATGTATAGAAGGGGTAATTAGTTGAGGATGCATGTGATTGTGTGCTAAAAATCCACTACTATCCACTGGCGGCCTTTGACCGAGCTTTATACCTGTAAATTTCTTGTTGTCTTTTAGACACGGTGGGAATTTATTCACATAATCAAATGGTTGGTCTGGTTGGGAACAATTTGTATCTTCCTGTTGCAGAAACCTCTCGATCTCAGAGTCTGAATCCTCATGGATCTCGATCGAGCTCACATAAGCTTTGGATCTATTACGCAGATTCTAAGAAATGAGTCGACTAGCCTTCTTGTTACGAAACCCTATTTCTTGATTCTTCTTTGACTGCTTGCGAGGGTTTCCAATGTTGGATTTGTTAGTAGGGTTAGGTTAGACATTTGGATCATGAACATGAGTTTCGATAAACTCAGAATTAAAACCCTATTGCCCACATAAAAGTTGATCGGACAATACCTCTTCACAAGGATTACTATTCAAAAGATTTGGGTTGCCAATTGAGAACTTAAGAGGCTTCTGTACCATTGGCTTATCCATTACAGGGGTCTCTACAGGATTTACTGTAACGAAACCATTACGGGCTATGAAATTGTCCCAATCCTCACCAAGTGTTTTTAAATGATGAACTAACAGTAATTTAATCAACCCATGGTGAAAGAGGCTTGAATCCAACTTTTGTTTCTTATATCTCTTTGACATTTTATACAATCTTCTTAGCAGGAAAAACGACATGTTTAAATGGAATCCAATAAAATGCATGAGCAATCGTATGTGGTAAAGGAAAACCAAGCCAAAATGACCTTCACAGGTAATAAATTGTCTTAACACTGCCAAAAAACCATGCCATCTAAGCAGGGAGACTGGAATACCTTTGTCACAACAGTGAATATTTCTGGAGGTGACGAACAAACTCCAGGGTACTTCATCCAATTTCAAAATTTTAAACCACTTTTGACTAGTGAGAGGGAGCCTTGTTGCTTCACTTAGAAATTTTTTGGTGATATGAAACTGAATATCACCCACCTTGGATCTGCATCGATCAAATGTGAGGGTGAATTATTTGTCCACTTGCAAGTTATAACCCTGGAATTTCTTAATAAACACATCCCAACCTTGGCTCTTCATATCATCACTCACATCATCGTACACCAACAAAGTTTGGGTGCCATTTGGCTCAACTTGGATGACATGGGACATAAGGGTTCAAACAGATGGTAACAAAGAAAACCTGAGCTCACTGTGTTCTTAGGAGATAGCAGTGAAAGAGACAACCCGAGCTAAAACGATTGAAGTAAAAATAGGAACACACCAGTGCAACCATAACATAAGCAATAGGGGTTTCAGTCATGAAATTCAGGCGATTCTGGTAATGAATTCTTTGAGTACAAAGCATAACTCAAGACCCTAGCTCATAATTAGGGATCTTTCAATTCAAACTACCAACTAAAACGAAGTACAAGGTACGTTCCAGGTGCGTTTAATTTCCATGACATGTAATGGGTATAGTCGATTTGCAAAGGTTAGGAGATGATGCATTTTTACAATCCAAATGAAAATTAAAAAATTAAAATCAAAGTTGATTTACCAAGAATGTTAAATGAGCAAGCTTATAGTCCAAATGCCAATCGATTCTTGGTATATTTACAAAGTATCCAAAATATTAGCTTACATTCCAAGAGAAACTCAACATAAGTATTTCATTGGTATATGATAAGCTCATAAAAATCATTATAATGAAATAGATGTAAGCCCAATGATCTTTAAAAACCAAGCCTTGGATAGAATTGCAATACGATTTTTAGTTTTAATGCTTCATTCATGCTTTCAGTCATGAATGAAGCATGAAAACACAAGATAAAAATAAATAGGAACAATCAAAACATTCTCTTTACAACCGAATAGTCACCTTCAAATAGCAATATTTACAGGATGAGGCGTAGGCAGCTACAGGAATTGTCATTTGTCACTTTAAAAAGAAAAAATTATGTAGGTTTGCCAATGAAATGGGTAAGTCAAATATTTTATTAACAATCAATTGCTAAATTTTATATGAGAAATTGACTTGGCTACAGAATCTCTCGATTCTATAGCCAGTCTTATTATTGGTAATAGAAATCTAAATCAATCTAGATTAATAACAAAAAAACATAACTGTGATAAAAACCAATTTTACCATCCAACTGATAACAAAATTCGAATCACAATATTTCAGAATTGACCATGGCCTTGACATTTTCATCGTTTTTTATTATGATATTGCCTGTCCTTTTCAAACTCTTTACTTGTCTTTGTGCATTGGCCTTGAGCTCACGGTTTTCATTTGCCAATAAGTCATTTTGAGCCATGAGAGCTTTGATCCTTGCTTGAAGGATGGGGATTTATGTGTAGTACTAACCTATCGACTGTAAACAAGCTTCACAATGTATAGCAGGGGTAATTAGTTGAGGATGCATGTGATTGTGTGCTAAAAATCCACTACTATCCACTGTCATCCTTTGACCGAGCTTTATACCTGTAAATTCCTTGTTGTCTTTTAGACACGGTGGGAGTTTATTCACATAATCGAATGGTTGGTCTGGTTGGGAACAATTCGTATCTTCCTATTGCAGAAACCTCTCGATCTCAGAGTCTGAATCCTCATGGATCTCGATTGAGCTCACATGAGCTTTGGATCTATTACGC
This sequence comes from Picea glauca, assembly GCA_000966675.3. NCBI lineage: Eukaryota > Viridiplantae > Streptophyta > Pinopsida > Pinales > Pinaceae > Picea > Picea glauca. The sequence goes on along the minus strand of JZKD02S1673125.1, from coordinate 814,828 downwards.
AGATTCTAAGAAATGAGTCGACTAGCCTTCTTGTTACAAAACCCTATTTCTTGATTCTTCTTTGACTACTTGCGAGGGTTTCCAATGTTGGATTTGTTAGTAGGGTCAGGGTAGACATTTGGATCATGAACATGAGTTTCGATAAACTCATAATTAAAACCCTGTTGCCCACATAAAAGTTGATCGGACAATGCCTCTTCACAAGGATTACTATTCAAAAGATTTGGGTTGCCAATTGAGAACTTAAGAGGCTTCTGTACCATTGGCTTATCCATTACAGGGGTCTCTATAGGATTTACTGTAATGAAACCATTACGGGCTATGAAACTGTCCCAATCCTCACCAAGTGTTTTCAAATGATGAACTAACAGTAATTTAATCAACCCATGGTGAAAGAGGCTTGAATCCAACTTTTGTTTCTTATATCTCTTTGACATTTTATACAAACTTCTTAGCAGGAAAAACGACATGTTTAAATGGAATCCAATAAAATGCATGAGCAATCGTATGTGGTAAAGGGAAACCAAGCCAAAACGACCTTCACAGGTAATAAATTGTCTTAACACTTCCAAAAAACCATGCCATCTAAGCAGGGAGACTGGAATACCTTTGTCACAACAGTGAATATTTCTGGAGGTGATGAACAAACTCCAGGGTACTTCATCCAATTTCAAATTTTTAAACCACTTTTGACCAGTGAGAGGGATCCTTGTTGCTTCACTTAGAAATTTTCAGGTGATCTGCAACTGAATATCACCCACCTTGGATCTGCATCCATCAAATGTGAGGGTGAATTATTTGTCCACTTGCAAGTTATAACCCTGGAATTTCTTAATAAACACATCCCAACCTTGTCTCTTCAGATCATCACTCGCATCATCATACAACAACAAAGTTTGGGAGCCATTTGGCTCAACTTGAATGACATGGGACATAAGGGTTCAAACAGATGGTAACAAAGAAGACCTGAGCTCACTGTGTTCTTAGGAGATAACAGTGAAAGAGACAAACCCAAGCTAAAACGATGGAAGCAAAAATAGGAACACACCAGTGCAACCATAACATAAGCAATAGGGGTTTCAGTCATGAAATTCAGGCGATTCTGGTAATGAATTCTTTGAGTACAAAGCGTAACTCAAGACCCTAGCTCATAATTAGGGATCTTTCAATTCAAGCTGCCAACTAAAACGAAGTACAAGGTACGTTCCAGGTGCATTTAATTTCCATGACATGTAATGGGTATACTCAATTTGCAAATGTTAGGAGAGGATGCATTTTTACAATCCAAATGAAAATTAAAAAATTAAAATCAAAGTTGATTTACCAAGAATGTTAAATGAGCAAGCCTATAGTCCAAATGCCAATCGATTCTTGGTATATTTACAAAGTATCCAAAATATTAGCTTACATTCCAAGAGCAACTGAACATAAGTATTTCATTGGTATATGATAAGCTCATAAAAATCATTAAAATGAAATAGATGTAAGCCCATTGATCTTTAAAAACCAAGCCTTGGATAGAATTGCAATACGATTTTTAGTTTTAATGCTTCATTCATGCTTTTAGCCATGAATGAAGCACGAAAACACAAGATAAAAATAAATAGGAACAATCAAAACATTCTCTTTACAACCAAATAGTCACCTTCAAATAGCAATATTTACAGGATGAGGCGTAGGCAGCTACAGGAATTGTCATTTGTCACTTTAAAAGGAAAAAATTATGTAGGTTTGCCAACAGACCCAAGGGTTGGAATCCCAACCCCACCTGAAATGGGTTATGGATGGTGGAGCTATGGAGATCCCTATTGTAGTTGTTTTGAACATAGGGAAGACTCGCATCCCATATACGTGGATTCTTAGATTTATACATGTGCCGGATGCACATAATCATCTGATTGACGACATATGTTTGACCATCGGTTAGAGGGTGGAAGGTAGTGGATTTAGTGAGCTTGGTTTTAAACAGTTACTAGAGACTCCACCAAAATGTGTTGAGGAAGCATTTTTCCCAATCATAGATGATGGTATATGGTATCCCAAAATGGACCCAAACTCATTTGAAGAAGATCTTGGCAATATTTTTCATTGTGACACTCTTCTTCCAGGCGGTGAGAATGACCATATTTGAAAACCGATCAACCACAACAAATATGAAATCATTTCCTTTCTTGGAGGAAGGAAGGCTAGACATGTAATCCATCGATATGGATTCCCAAGGCCTTTCGAGAGTAGGAAGAGGGGTGTATAAGCCTTTCTTCTTGATGGTTGGCTTGGAAATGGCACAGGAAGTGCAAGATCCAATATACTTTCTAACGTCTTGTCAAAGTTTTGGCCAACAAAAATGTTTATGTAGAACAAACACAGTTTTCTCCATGCCAAAATTTCCTTCCATCCAACTGTAGTTAGCCTCCCAAATCAACTTTTCGCGCTCACTTGCAAGAACATAGAGGTGGCCCAGATGGCATAACAGTCCATCTTGAATGTGAAAATTGATGACATCCACGCTTGTACCCAAGAGATTATAGGTGGTGGCGAAGTCAGGATCTCGATGATAAAGTTGGGTCCACTCAGATGCCTCATGCCCATAGGAATGGAGCACCGTGGTGATTGCAACCACCGGAGGTCGACTGAGGTAGTCAACGACACGATTTATGCTCCATGTCTTATACTTTATGTTGAGATGTAACTACTATAGTTATGTGGACCACTTTTGATGGTGGTCGTTCTGCAACTTCCCCTGTCTCTGTATGAACTACAGAGGCTTGTGATCAGTGTGGATGATTGTCTCCTTTCCCAGAATGTAAATGTTTCCATTGACGACAAGCTTGCATAATGATATACATTTCCTTGTCATAGGTGGGGTATTTCCAAATTATATTTGAGAGTGTCTCACTATGGTATGCTACTGGATGACCATGTTGAGTGAGAACTATGCCTACAACATAGTTGAATGCATCAAGCTCAATATCAAACGGTTCTTGCAGATCGGGTAAGGACAGTATTGGAGCTGAGCACAAGCAATGCTTCATATCATCAAATGATCGTTGTTGTGTCTTCCCCGGTGCGAAATTTTCCCTGCCACCACCCTTGGTCACTTGGCTGAGGGCCCATGCATTATGGGAGAATCCCAACATGAACTGTTGGTAGAAGTTGGCAAGTCCCAAGAAGCTATGAAGCTCGGTTAGTGTGGTCGAGGCTGGCCAGTCACGGATGACTTGGATATTAGATGGATCCACATGTACCCCATTCTCATCAACAATGTAGCCCAAGTATTGGACCTTGTTCATGCCAAAGGATCATTTTTCCAAGTTGGCATATAGCTTGTGTTGTCGTAGAGTGCTCAAAACCTGTTAAATATGTTGCATGTGATCCTCCCAAGTTTTTTTGAAGATGAGGATTTCATCCATATATACCACTAAAAAAGAGTTGGTGAAGGGTCTCTATAGATCAGCCATCAACCTCATGAAAGTTGTTGGTGCATTTTCTAAGCCAAAGGGCATGACCAACCATTCGAAGAGGCCTTCTTTATATGTGGAAGTTGTCTTCCATTCATCAGTCGGTTTGATGGGAACCTGGTGGTAGCCAGAATTTAGGTTAATATTGTTGAATAAATTTTCCCTCAATTCCTGACTATGATTTTGTTTAATGCTCTATAATCAATGCAGAGCAGCCAGGTCTCGTCTTTCTTATACACTAGTACAATTAGGCTTCCGCAAGGGGAGGCGTTGGGTCTGACGTGCCCCTTTTGAATCATATATTGGATATGACACTTGATTTGTCATTTTCCATCAATGAGAGATGATAGACTGGTCCATTAGGTAGAGGTGCATTGGGCATTAGATCAATTAGATGCTTGACTTGGAAGTGCATCGGTACCCTGGTGGGTGAGGAGAAGCTGTATATGTACTCTTTCATGATCCCATCCACTTGCTTCTATTGCAAAGAGAGGCTTTGTATAGAGGTCATGGATGTGGCAGTGACCTTCTTCTTACTATGAGCATAGATCACAAAGAAGATGAACTTCCCGGTCTCTGAAATGACCTTAATGCATTGCTTAGCATAGATTAAATAAATAATGGTAGGTGATGCTACATCTGGTATCCTGCACAATTGTCTACCCAAAGTAATAATAAAATTCAGGGGTCTAGAATTATACACAACATGTCTCTTCCACAAATATGGTTTTCCTAAAATAAAATCACAAAATTCAAGGGGAGAAATATCACACAATACCTCATCTTTGAATGGCTTGATGCCATAGGGAAAACGACATTGTTGGTTGACACAAAGATCTCTTCCTTGGTGAAGCCATTCAATGGTTTAGGGCCATGGGTGTGGTGTCATCGACAATTCCATCCTCTTGACGACCTCTACTGAGATCAAGTTATTCTAACTGTTTCTATTGACAATGAAATGAAGCGAAGCCCCTTTTACCCACATATGTGAGTGAAAGAGCCATTCCCTTTCCTCTGGTTCTTCTCGTTCGCTTGGCTAGACTTTGGTGGTATCTACAATGGCATTGGGTTCAACATCGATAATCTGCTTCCCTCCTTCTGGATTTTATTCAAAGTGAAAATCTTCCTCTGACTCAGAATCTTTCAACTCGAACACCAGTGACTGCTTGAAGTGACATTCTTCAGTGTTGTGACAAGGGATTTTATGGTATTTACACCACTTTCATGTGTCCTTCTTCGAATTCTTGTTACCCTTCTTGGGTTGCAACTTGGACTGGTTGTCCTGAGAGTGGCCATCTTTTCTCTATGCATTATTTTTTGGGTTGGGGCTGCCTTTTTCTTGATTCGGTTGTGAGGATTTTGTAGATCCAAACTCTCGCCTCTTTTGCTTAAATTTCTGCTCGATCTTAAAAACATATCTATAAGCCACACCTAATGATGTGATGTCTAGAAACTCCATTTTCTTTTAACGTATCTATGCAAACAACTGCAGTATTTGAGCACCGAATTTTTTTCAGAGTCTTTGATATCCAATTTCGTGCACATGGTATGTAAAATATTGGTGAAATATGGTATTATTTGGTCCCTTTCCTGATGCAGAGTGGTCCATCTTGTGTACTAGTCCTTGTAGCTTCCAACTGGGTAATATTATTCTTTAATGACATCCCTGAAGGAATCCCATGTGGGGGTGACCACAAATATTGCATATTCCTCTATGGCCCTTTGCTCAAAGTAAGTATCCCACTAGTCCTTAACATGGGGGATGGCCTTAAGGAGTGCAAAAGTAATATTTTCCCTATCGGAAAAATTGTGGACCAAAAAATAACCTTCGAGCAGATTCAGCCATTTATCTACATCATATGCATCTATCTGTCTTCAAATAATGGAATATCAAAATTTACGTGTACCTTGAAGGGGGTTGCATGGTCACTTGATGAAGATGTGTCTTCTATGGGTAGCAGTCAAAGGATTTGTGCAAATTTGTCCATCATTTCATTCCTTTGTCACACAAGGGTTTCCTCGATAAATAGTTTAAAAGGATCTCCTACTCCATAATATTTCTTGTCATCCCCCATGAGTTATTGTCGAGCTCGGTGTGGTCGATCTTGCAAAGGCTCAACTGGTTCAAGTCCCAACTTCTTGTACCCAGATCTTGTCGGGGACATGCATGAAGAAAAATAAATGAAGAGTAGACCACTCTAAGATCACTGATCCAGATTTATGAGCATAATGAAATGAATAAAAAACTTAATACAATAACACATAGATACATAGAACAACAAAATATATCCAATGAACAATAACTTCTATTGAATAAATAAAATATGTTGAAACTGTAAAACTGCATAACTGAAAACAACTTGCTCGAATGGTGGTAGTTATCTCTGAGAAGAGATGTGGCTGCTACGCGCATCCATCTGAGAAGAATTATTAAAATGAGGCACAAGAGGCCTTTTTAACATTACTCGTGAATTCCAAAACCCTAGACATCCAAAAACCTAACCCTAGGAGATGAAACACCAAAATTTATGTGGGCCCTGATGGGTAAGTTGTTTCCTCAACTTCTCGGGGTCGCAACTTTTTCATACGACCTCCATTTTATGCATGTGATAGCCCGTTGGAAAGGTATTTTCGATAAATGCACATTATGTTGTCAAAATATGACTTCATCTACAGTTTGACTATGGCAATCCAAAAAAAATGTTTAGGGCCCCAAAACGGCCCTGGAAGTATAGAAGATGTATTGACATGAAAACTTCCAAAATAAGACAGTTGGAATAGGTGGGAGGCCATGAATATCCACTTGGATGTTTTCTAGGGATTTAGGATAGCCCAGAAGTGAAGAAACCACAATTACAAATAAATGTCATCATTACAGAGAAACATGTTGAACTAAAAATTGTCAAGAGGAGCCAATTGGAATAGGTGGGTGGCCACCAATATCCACCTGGATCACTGTTGTCATGATTTTACATTTCTAATAAAAGAAGGTTTTATTTCCGTATTTGAGCACTTGATGGTTTCGTTAAGGGTTCCTATAGAGACCTTGAGTAGGTTCCACTCAAAGGAATGCAGGGAACCCCTATTATTGTTTTATTCTCAATTATCCATTAATATACAATTTCCTATAGGGTTTCATGCATTTTAGTATAATAGTCTTTAATCATTTTCTTTAATTTCCTTCTAGGAATTTCAATCATATAATTTCACTTCTTGTTTGTTGCATTTATAGCTTTATAAATTACGATGTTTGGCATATTTGTTGTGGAGCATGATTATCTTTCGGATTCAGAGGTTTGTTTCAATTATGCTTGGACCCCATTCCATAACGGGGGGTGTGTGGGGGGGATTTCCCCCCCATAACCGTTTCCATGGGGGGACCAGGGGGGGGGAGGGGGCGACAATTTTTATATCCCCCCTACTAGATGGGGATTCGAGTGCAGCGCCCCTGAAGGGAAATTTTGGGAAAAAATGCCTTGTAAAATATTGTAATTTCATAGTCAATCTGGATCGTTCATTATAAGTTCATAGATCTGACGGTCGAAGTTATTTTATGGTTTTTTTCCCTAGAAAGAAACCCTCTTTTATGAGGGAATTGTGTTGTGGTTGTGTATTATTTTGAATATTGTATTCTGAGAGAGGAGACTGTGAGAGAAAGAAGAGGAAGTTACAACGGGTGTGTTGTAGGTTGTATCCCTTCAATTTGTTGGATAATAATAAGGAAGGACCTTGAAATTTCTCAGGTGGGCATAGCCCACACTGGGTCAACCACATATATTTGTGTCTCTATTTTATTGTGTATATTATGTGTTTTATTTTCACATTTTTTGTATTTTATTTCTCTGTGATCCTATTTTTCTAACAATTGGTATCATAGCGAAAGGTAACTCACAATAAAAGAGGGTTCCTAGTTCGAGTGGGAGCAATGACAAAAGATGGAAAGTTTAGGGTCAAGAAATTTAATGGACAAAACTACCAGTTATGGAAGATGCAGATGGAATATTATTTATATCAGAAGGATCTATTCTTACCATTGGGAGAAATAGAAAATAAGTTGATGGCCATCAAGGACAAAGAATGGGAGGTTCTTGACAGAAAGGCACTAAGAACGATACGACTGATCTTGGCAATGTCGGTGGCTTTCAAATTTTCAAAATAAATACAACGAAGGAGATAATGGATGCATTGGATAAACAGTATGAAAAACCATCGACGTCCAATAAAGTATTTCTAAAGAAGAGATTATTTAATATGAAGATGTTAGAAGGTGGGTATGTTGCAAATCATTTAAATGAATTTAATATGGTTACTAATCAGCTAAGTTCTGTAAAAGTGGACTTTGATGATGAGTTCAGGGCTCTTCTAATATTGTGCTCAATGCCAGAAAGCTGGAATGGCTTGGTCGGGGCTCTTCTAATCTTGTTCTCAATGCCGGAAAGCTGGAATGTCTTGGTCATGGTTGTAAGTAACTATGTCTCTAGTTCAAACACTCTAAAATTTGATGATGTTGTTGGTGTTATCCTTAGCGAGGAAATGCGACGGAAAATCATAGGTGAGACATCAGGTAATGCGTTAAACATGGAGAACAAAGGAAGACAAAAGTATAGATGAAAGGGCTTAGGGAACCATGGGAATTCTAGGAAGGGAAGATCCAAATCTAGACTGGGAAAGATAGAGTGTTGGAATTGTGGGAAGAAAGGACATCTGAAGAAAGACTACAGAGCTCCAAAGAAACAAAGAGATGGAAAACAAGATAAAAATCAAGAATCAAATGTAACAGGTGATGTGGTACAAGATGCTTTGATTCTTTATATAGAGAATTTTTTTGAGTCTTGGATAGTATATTTAGGGGATTCATTTCATGCCACACCCCATAGGAAATTTTTTCTAGATTATGTCCAAGGTGATTTTGGACAGGTTCATTTGGGTGATGATGCACCATGCAAAATTGTTGGAACGGGAAAGGTACAAATAAATGAAAAGAATGGAAACCAATGGTTGTTGAAAGAGGTAAGACATGTTCCAGATCTAATGAAAATTCTAATTTCAACTGGGTAGTTGGCAAGTGAAGGTTGTATATCTATATGTACAAATAAGGCGTGGAAGGTCACCAAATGATCACTGGTGATAGAAAAAGGAGAGAAGGTAGGTACATTACATTTATGTACTAGTAAACTGATTTTTCTATCTCTTTAGCTTCTATGGGAGTGGATACAACATTGTGGCATCATAGGCTTTGACACATGAGTGAGAAGGGGATGAAGATACTTCACAAAATAAATTTGTTTCCAGGTCTTAAACAAATTGACTTGGATTTCTGTGAGCATTGTGTTTATGGAAAATAGAAGAGAGTCAGATTTCTCAGAATCAGGAAAGAAAATAAGAGTGAAAGGTTATAGCTTGTGCATATAGATATATGGGGACAAGATCAGGTATCATATCTTGGTGGATCTCGTTATTATGTTACTTTTATTGATGATGCAACTAGAAAAACTTGGGTTTATTGCATTTGACAAAAATATGATGTTTTTGATACTTTTAAGAAATGGAAAGCTTTGGTTGAGAATGAGACAGGAAAAAGGTTGAAGTGTCTCAGATCATACAATGGAGTTGAATATTACAACAAGGAGTTTGATGATTATTTTTCATACCATGGGATTCATAAAGAAAAAATAGTTCTAGGAACACCACAAGAAAATGGTGTATCAAAAAGGATGAACAAGACAATCATGGAGCATGCAAGGAGTATGAGATTGCATGATGGGTTTCCCTTACAGTTCTGGGAAGATCTTATAAATATTGTTGTTTACTTAAAAAACAGAGGACCTTCAAGATATTTGGATGTTGGAACTCCAGAGGAGGCATGGATAGGTAAAAAGGTAAACTATTCATTTCTGAAGACATTCTGTTGTGAAGCATTTGTCCATATTGATAAAGAAAATAGAACAAATCTTGAAACAAAATCCAAGAAGTGTACCTTTATTGGATGTGGTGTTAATGATTTTGGTTATCTCTTGTGGGATTATGAAAATAAAAAAATCATTAGAATTAGAGATTTCATATTCAATGAGAAGGTCATGTACAAAGATCAGTTGCAAGAAAAGAAACAAGAAAAAGAAAAACCAGAATACACAGTGATTGATGAGATCACTGAAAAAGAAATTTCAAAGGTACCATAAAATGAAATTATACAACAACAGGAGCAACAGGTACCTCAAACTTCTGCAAGTGTTGTTATAATATCTACCATGTTAAGTATACCCCTGAACAATACTCTCCTTCACTGTATTATTTATTGTTGACTGATTTTGGTGAACCAGAAATTTATGAAGAAGCAATGCAGGTAGACACTAAAAAGAAGTGGGCTCAAGGCATGAAAGAGGTTTGTATTAGTCATGCTTGGACCCCATTCACTAACGGGTGGTGTGTGGGGGCTTTCCCCCCCAAAATTTTTTCCATGGGGGTCCGAGGGATTCAGGGGCAACACCTCCGAAGTGAAATTTTGGGAAAAAATGCCTTGTAAAATATTTTAATTTCATAGTCAATTTGGACTGTTCATTATAAGGTCGCAGATCTGATGGTAGAAATTATTTATTGTTTTTTTCCCTAGAAGGAAACCCTCTTTTATGAGGGAATTGTATTGTGGTTGTTTATTATTGTGAATATTGCATTCTAAGAGAGGATACTATGAAAGAAAGAAGAGGAAGATACATCAGGTGTATTGTAGGTTGTATCCCTTCATTTTGTTGGATAATAATAAGGAAAGACCTAGCAATTTCTCTGGTGGATGTAGCTCACATTAGGTGAACCACGTATATCTATGTCTCTATTTTATTTTGTATCTTCTGTGTTTTATTTCTGCATTTGTTTTATTTTTTTTCTCTGTGATCCTGTTTTTCTACCAGGTTGTTCTCATTTGAATTTGAAATGATCACTACTAAACATTGCTAAAGGATTAAATGATCTTATCCATGTTGACTACCTCATCACAAAGAATAGTGATAATCACTTCCTTTATACCCTACTCTTGAATTTGGATTTAGGAGTGCAGGTCACCAACCTAAGTGAATGAAGAGAAAGAAAATAAAGGGTTGATATTGACAATCATTTTTACTATTAGATTGAATTAGGCACCCTTTAGTTTCTACATCATTCCATTTCCTAGTTTTTAGATAGTTTAGACAAGCATCATTTGAATAAGTTCTTGAAGTTGTCCTAAGGTACATGACGACAAAGTGAAACCTATGACACATTACATCACTAATTGTCAAGCTCACTATTGAGTTGATCATGTAATATCTATCTAGTAAACCTATAGTCTCCCCTTCTACTTGTAGAAGAGGGAGTGAAGGTTATAAGTATAATTTATTAAAGGAGAAAGTCGATAGAATTATCAAGATAGCCTTAGGTTACACATATTTTTTATCAAACTTATAAATTATATTTTACTACTATAGTTGCACATATATTGCACAATACCTTATCAAAGAATCATGCTCCTGGATTGATATATTAAATTAAATTCAAGCTATGTATTTCAATAACTTTGTTGTAATTCTTTGGCCCAATAATATTTTGTGTTGTTGTCAAGAAGGTGCTAAAAACTACATTTAAGTCCATCTAAATTTGAAAAAAAAAATCAAGAACTCATTACATTTTATGCATCGACCTAGAGATAGATTCAGTGTATTTTTATCAAGAAAACATATTTCTGGTGTGACTAAAACAAGGAAAGTAGCAATAGAATTATGAAATAGAAATCCAACAAATCATTGAAGAATTTGTTGAGTTACCTCAATAAGGAGAAGGGATTTTTGTAAGTCCCTCTATTGAACAAGCCATTGGATAGAGTGAAAAAATGTTAATCTCATCATACCATGGATGAAGATGGAGAACAACAATCTGAGATCTTCGAGCTCCTTATTTGGGAAACTAATGATGAAACAAGGATGAAGAATATCAACCCTACTGCTCTCCCTCATTTGCATGGCCTTACTATAGAAGACCTTCATGCTTTCATTTTTGAATTTGAATTTTTTTGCAAGACTTATGATTATGCAATAGACTCTCAAAATATCAAGTTGTTTCCCTCTACATTGAAAAACTAAGCCTTGACATGGTTTATGAGTTTAGCAGGCAATAGTATCAAAAATTGGGAGAAAATGAAACAAACCTTCATTGAGAAATATAGGGACTATTGTAAGGCTAGGGATACTAGAGATAGATATATTTAGAATGATCCAAGGAGAAAATTGATCCCTGGAAGACTACGAAGAGAGGCTCCAAATAAACTACAAGAGGGATTGTAGTTACACACTAGATGACAACTCCCTCAAATGTGTGTTTCTTAGAGGAAGAAGAGAGGGATTGATGGAGAATTTGAAGCTCCTTGAAAATGGGGATGTATTTCAATTGGAGTATGAAGACATTGAGAAAGTAATCAAGAACTAATCTAAGTCTACAAGGAATAAAAGTAGGAGTGGCAAGATCGTTGCACCACAATCATCCAATCCTTCAACTCTCACAAAGACTAAAATAGGAATCTTGTTAGAAGACATGAAAACTAACATTTTACATCATAGGCTATGCAAATGGATACAATGTAGATAAATAGGAAGCAAGATGAAACAAAAATATCTCTAATTGTTTTTTGTCCTAAATGCACAAAAAAACATGCTAGAAATGAATGTCCACTCAATACTTTCCAAATCTAAGGAATTTTTGAAGAGACAAATAAAAATAATAAATTCCCTTCCTTTCCAAGTATCAAGTTTTCTTACCAAGGACATGAGGAGAATATGGAGAAAATATGTTTCATCTACCATAAGAGGAAATTAATAGGTTGACCATTTCAACCAAGTATGCCTCATTCCCATCCTCAATATTTTTTTGGATATCATACACAAATGCATTCTCAATCCTAGTATCCTCCTAATCAACCTAGATGTCCAATGAAAAATCAATGGTAGTAGAAAAACCATCCTCAACCATTCCAATATCCAGTTCAATTGTTCCCATATCAACCTCAAATGAAAAACCACCAATGGACTAACCCTCCACGTGGGTGGAGACCTCCAACCTAGTAGAAATAAGCATTGCCCACCTCCACCACAACAAACCAATGTGTAACACCATGTTTTCCCCCAAGATTGTAATTATGCTAAGACTTCATATATTTACGTTTATGAAGCATGTAATCATGTTTTGATTTAATGAAAACACTGAAACCGTTGACTTAGAGGGAGAATCCTTGAAAGTAATGGCCATGATACACAAGTGGGAAATGGTGAAGGAGGAGTTGATTGAGTGGTTGGGTATGGTGGAGATGAGTTGTTTTAATGAAGAAAACATGAAGCTTGTTTAACAAGCTAACTTATGCTTGTTAAGCATGAACCTACACCTTCTAACATACCCAATCTGAATGGAGCCACATGACTAGTTATGGAAGGTCAAGGAATTAGTTGAAGCAGTTAATAATGGTGACAAATTAGTAATTTGGAGAAGCAAGGGGACAATTGAATGACTTGACAACAAGACGTCATGGATTTTCCCCTTCAAAATGGGAACCACAGACTGCAAGTTACCTTTGTAGGAAGACCATGGGAATCCCAAGAACATCGGATTAGGAAGAGACAAAATGTGAGAAAACACTCCAATAGAGACAACACATGAGACATTATTAGACTAGACACTCAACAAGAGGAGTGTGGTATCAAAGGAGGGAAAGTAGCACACACACAAGAGTTGAGAAGAGCTAATTTGAGATAGACCCAGTGAGCAACGGAATCATAGAGAAGAAAGTGTTCAAAATAGAGGTGCTCATGAGAAAGAGTTAAGAAGAAAAGAGAATGGAAAGCTTTCTTTGAGGAAAATAGAAAGCTTGTCCAATTTGATATCGATCACCCTGGAATAGAGAAAATCCAAATCCAGACTATAGCAATAGTGAAATATAGCTTGGTTCTTACTGGACAGAAACTGGCACTGATAAGGGGAGGTCGCTGAGGGGATGTTTAATAGAGAAGGGACTCCCTTGTGTAGAAGAAATCCAGTTGAGAAACCACCTAAAAAACCTGTAGAGTTATTGAGCTCAGTGGGAATAGGGGGAAACTTCGACTATTCTCAGAGGAAGAAGGAGAGTAATCTTCCTATATCACCTCAAACTTGGAAACCAACTAAATCATTCCCCTTGTGGTATCATCACTTGGCACAAGGGTGGTGTACTATAGGAAGGTACTCTACAGTATGGCCTAAGGTTGGGAGGAAAGGTGTCCTCTCTCAGTCAAATTTTGTTGGTCATTTTCCTTGATCATATAAGTGTATAACTTCGTTTGTTTAATTGTGTTTAAATTTTATAAACAAGTATTGTCTGATTTCAATGGGAAATGTAATTTTCTTATGATCAATGTGTTTGTTATGGTTTTTAGTTGGTCTTATAATCACACAATTTTTACTTGTGCCAAAGCCCCAACAAAGTAAAACAAATTGGCATGACAACAGGATAATCCACCATTGTCACCTTAGTGGGAAATCCCCACTTTTAGGAATGGATGAGGTCCAACCCAAGGGAGGCGTCCTCAGTAACCTAAAGGGATGGGAAAGATAAATATTTGGTCTAGATATACCACCCCCCCCCACCCCCTCTCACTAGTTACCCAAGTCAAAGGAGGATATTTTATGTACATGCATGGAACACGAACAATATAACATATATATAGCAATTTCCAAGGACCAAAATGATATTAAGACCTCAACAGACAATAGAAAATGTAAATAAATGGTGGCTGAAGTGAAAATGCAGCAAGTTATCAGTTTACAACAACAATTAATTTTTTATAACAACCAAGAGAATTAGTGCTCAGAATTGCAAGAAAAGATAGTAGAAATTAAACATATATTCCAAGGGTCAATAGACAACTTTCACAAGCAAATTCTGAGTGAGTTAGCTATGAGATAAGTTAGGGTATGCAACAAATTAGTATGAATTAGTATGGTTGTAGCAATGTTTTGCAACAGAAGCAAGTTATTTGCTGATTTTAGTTGAGCTAGGGTTAGTAGAAGTTAATAGACGCTTTAGAGAATAGACTTTAAGATTTGTTTGATCAATTCCTTCAACAAGATAGAGCAAGTAGACAAGTGCCTTTTGAGATTATGGATTCATTTACAACAACATAAAATAATTGGAGAAATAAATGGCAGTATGGTCTAAGAATGGAGAGGTAAAGTCTTGAGGTGTTGGCACTTCAAGGCCCCAAGCTTTAAATCTCAAAGATGGAATTTTGGCTAGAGTGCAAGCTCTTTTTGGGCTCTAGCGAATTCCTCTTCTACTTGGACACTTGAAATATATTTTGCAACAAGCCACTAGAATAGGACTCCTAAAGTGCTAGCACTTTAGGGATTTAGGAGCCTAATCTAGACAAGATCCTCTTGACAATTTAATAAGTGGAAAGAACTAGAGAGAGGAAGAAACACCTTGTGATCCTCTCCTAGGGTTTCTAGCAAGAAATTTCATAATCTTAAACATGAACAAGTAAAATTTACCATAACCATTCAAAGTATGAAAAGAAAATGTAGATTTTACTTCACCAAGAATAATCAAGCATAAAACACCTAGTTGCTTAAATTTCCACCAAAAATCATCAAGAAGCACCCAAATCAAGCTCTCCAAGTGGTGCACACTAGTAAAAGAGACCAATAATGAAACTAGGGAAAAAATTTCAATCCTACTCCCTCTTGTGAGAGGAGTGTTATGCCCTAAAAATGAAATGAGAAGGTGTATTTATATCACCTTTCCCCTAAAATGTCGATGTAAAAATAAAACTAGGGCCAACCTCTACAATTTTCCATTTTAATTACAAAATTTAAATTTTACATAAAATAACCCTAAACAAGGATGATGGCATGCTCTTTTAGGGTGACGTATGGTGTTAGGCCTCCTGTTGTATCTTGAGATGTTCCTAGCTGTTAGGAACATGCCAAGACCATTTTTAAACCAATATTTTGACTGCAAGTTGGCCCTTCCAATAAAAGGGAGCTCCCTCCAGGATCAAATTAAAATTTTTGGTTGATCACTCTTACTAAGCATCAACTTCAAAATGAAGTACAGGTGCCAGATTTAGGATGGTATTGAGATAATGATGAGAAGGATTATGGATAAATGGAAATGGGTTGAGATTAAAGACTGCAAACTTTAGAGATCAAATGTTTAATCCATTGGGCATGTAGTCTTATAGAACAAAGCACAATAGTTGATAAGTGGAAGACATTTGAAGATGAGGAAAACAATAAATCACATACACGATCAGTGAGTAAGAAAGTCAATGTCAATCTAAGACGAGGAAGGATGATCTGTTGGGAATAAGTGAATGAATCCGGCAATAAAATAAACGCCATATAGTGAGCCTAAACATGAATTCAATATAAAACATTCAATTAAATCTTATTAACAATCTATCAAATATATATATGAAAACACATAAAGGGGTCGTGACTATTCTATTGATCCCAATTATGTATAAATACTTTACAGATAAAGAAGACTTGAAAAATATTCGTTACATAGTGGAGGTAGTACCAAATTGTGAAATTGCAAATTAAAATTATATAGAAGAGAACAAAGATGGTAATTAAAAGAAGCTTAAAATGGAAAAAAAAAGAAGGAAACAAGCCTTTGTTCAAATAAGAGATAAATCCAATTAATCTCTCTGATTCATAAAATTTACATGATAGCCTATTGAAATACAATGAAAACATAATCTCTTTGCAAAAATTCTTCCAAAGTCCCCCCTTGCTTCATACTTTAGTTGTTGATTTTATCCTTCAATGCTCTGATGCCTCCAAAAGTGAAAATGGTTTTCTAACTAGTGCCTTGAAATCTGAAATTGCCTATTCCATTGTTACCTCAAAATCTTCTCATTATTTTCCTAAATACAAACAAATCCATATATTAAATCTAAATCTAAATAAAAACTAAACTAATACTACAAAAACTAAAATAAACGAAACCTAAAGTAAAAAATAACTAAAAGTAAAGTAAAAAAATAAATAATAATAACTACATTCTAAACTAACATAAAAACCTAAAAAAATAAATAATAATAACTACATTCTAAACTAACATAAAAACCTAAAATGTAAAACTAAAATTGAACCTAAGATAAAGTTATGTTCAAAATTAAAACTTGAAAATAAAACATAAAAACTTAAAATGTAAAACTAAAATTGAACCTAAAATAAAGTTATGTTCAAAATTAAAACTTGAAAATAAAATGTGATTAAAAAAGAGATTAAACTAAAAGAAATGAAGACTATCATGAATGCTTGGTTGATCTCAAAGAATTCATGACAAGTAAGATTCTAATATTTTGTGTATCATATCCCATAGTTTGTGTGGTTTAGTTAAGAATCCTCCCACAATACAACTCATAAAACGCATTTGGTGGCTACTCGGGAATAACGTGGGAGTAATTTTTTTAAAAAATAAAATAATAAATATATTTACTTTTCGTCGCTAATAAAAAGAGTTACATGTCAATATACTAGCACAGCCACAATTACGTGGCTGATTAACGCTGAAAAGTAGAAATGTGGCTACTACATAAATGAAACTAAACGCTCTCAACACATAAATGAAATGAAACGAAATACAGTTAGTATAGAAACGTGGCTACAA
Source organism: Picea glauca (assembly GCA_000966675.3). NCBI lineage: Eukaryota > Viridiplantae > Streptophyta > Pinopsida > Pinales > Pinaceae > Picea > Picea glauca. Next base: position 797,701 of record JZKD02S1673125.1, on the reverse strand, counting down.
TTGTGTGGGAATATCTTAATATTTTTTAATCAGGTAGACGTGGCAATAAGTTAGTGAACACAGTGATTTTTAAACATGATTAGGTAAATGTAAAAGAGTAAACATATAAACAGATGTCTTTATAACAGGTCGGAAGTTAATGGATAAAATCAGAGCCATTCATTTATTGTGACGATTAAGAATATTCTAGACATATTTAATCTCGTCCATAGAAAACGTATTAAGAACTAAAAACCTATTAAATGTGCTCATTGTCAATAGGTGTACGCCTTTCGGCGTAATGAGTAGGTTTTGCATTTCACTGAGTGAACTTAAAAAATTCTCGAGCCAAGATGTGAATTTGGTTTAAAGTTGTTTCGGGTCCGCGCCCATCCATTAAACCTCTCGCAATTTGAAATGTGATAATTAATTACATAGGTTGATTTGAGATCGCACCCCGATTTGACCTGTAAACAAAATAAATTTTATTATTTAAGTATACACATTCAACTAACATTTAATTATAAATTAAAATATATAATATACATACAAAACTTTATATATATATATATATATATATATATATATATATATATATATAGCTTTATTAATATACAAATACATTTAACAATACAAAGATATACATTATAATAACTAACATATATTTAAAATATTTACAATAATTAATATATACATAATTATATTAACCTATTAAAAAGTATACGGTCAATCTTTACCAAAAAATAAAATAAAATAAAAGTTAATATATGAAATTAATACTAAAATTAAAATAGAAGGAAAGTCTTTAAAATATCTAATATAAGATGAAAAATCTCTATATTAAAATTTTTGAGTTATATCTAGAATTTAACCTATGTTACAACATTTGGCTCCATTTGGGGATGGTGGCTTCCTATAAGGCACTAAGAACAAGAGACCTTGTGCCTTCATTATTGGATTATGAAGTCATTATTTCCTAAATTTAAATCAATAAAACTTAAACACTCTTTTATCACTTTTCAATAAAAACCACATATCAAAAATATTAGAATTATTGATGTCAATTGGGTTTAGCCAGAGTGGTTTGTGTTGAGGGGTGTTTTCCGCGCCCATCTAGGTTCAATCCCTGCAAGTGACACGTTTAGCTCGTAAATGAGCAAGCTATCTAAAGAGCCTCGGCTTTCTACCAAATTTGATTTACCCCGGGTACCATCTATCAGTTATGATCTAATATCACAGCTTTTGTTTATCAATTAATTCTATCATTTCTATAGAGCTTAGAATAAATGTAGGCGATCAACAGAGTTTAGTTGCATGTATTCAACCTAATAATAACATTATCTTTACAAACCTAAAAACACCAATGCAAAAATACTCAAATGCGAGATTATTTATATACAGTTTGATCCTATTCTAAACCTATGAAATGCTTAATCAAGTTATATCATATTTCCAATGTAACCAATAAAATATTTCATTAACTAAATTATAAACTCTCTCTCTGCAAATAGTTGAGAAAAACAAAAATAATGATTGTAGTAGAGGAGTGGTAGAAAACTTACCATACAATTTGTATACATACTTATAGTGAAAATATGATGAGAGGCTCACATTACCTTATGATTCCAAAAAGATCTTCATACTAATAAAAAATAAGTACTTGATTACCCATATAATTGTTGTCCTGGTTCAAAAAATTGGACTCCCTTTTCAAGGTTTTTGTTTTGTTGATGAGATGAGATTGGTCCACTTATCTTTTTTCAATTAATTTTTGTTCAGGATCATTAGTTTATATGTTCTTGGGAATCAAGGACAACAATATATCCATTTGTAACTCATCATTAAATTGAACTCCATACTTAGAATGAAACAATGATGAGTTAATTTTATTTGAAAAAACCTCTAAATAGACTTCAATGGGATCTTGAAAATTATGAGAGACTTCCTCCTTTTATTCCCAAAGATTAATTTGTTGTTGCACAATATCTGTTTTTTTTATTAAATAAGATTATTCCATGTATTCATCAAATAAAGAAAAGACACGAGAAAATATGTTAACTTCTTTTTCATAAAACTCACGATCAACATAATCGATTTGTTGATCATTACTATCATATACGGGTTCTTTAAAAATTTTAGAACATGATAATGAAGAACCCATCCCTTCAAATCTTGTTATCTCCTCATCAAAGTCTTCATATTCATCATAAACTCACTCAACATAAAAAATTGTTAAAGATGATATTTTGAAAATCTACTCATCTTCAATATTAAACGTTGTCTTTGAGTTATATCTATCATACATAGGTCGATGAATATTTAAGCTCTCTAAATATAAAGATAGAGCAATTTTTTTTATCATGTTGAAAGTTTTCTTGAATATATCCATAACAACTCTCTTGTTTAGATTCTTAATTAGTAAATTCATTTTCCTCACTATGAAAATAACTCAAGAAATTAATGCAAAAATCGATTTCACAATCATTTACCTATTGTTGATTTGAAATATACATGTCTAATTTGTTGTGTTCATCTTTTTCTTTCTACTCTTCTGCATTCATATCCTCCTCAATTTGATCAAGCATCATCCCACAAGCCTATAAATTGTTTTCAATTGTTTTCAGCATCTATAAACATATGATGCAATGTGGAGGATTTTATTTCCCTGAGGTAAAAATATAAATTAGAATGATGTGCTAATGCATAATATACCTTGGTAACATCTTTATAAGGACGAATTTCAACATGAAAATTGTGATAAACATTTTCAAATATTTTGTTGAATTTTTTCATAGTTTCATTATTCCTTCTTTTTGTAGCATAAAATTCATAAAGATATTGATGATGAGATTTCCTCTTAGTCCATTTGTGCAGAAAAAACATCATGAAATTCAGTCCAAGAAGTAATAGATTCAGTTGGTAAGTCTCTAAATCATTTTTTTTCTTCTCCTACTAATGACTGAGTAAATAACCTCATAAAAACATCTTCATACTGAATATCTAAACAATCTATGAAGTGTTCAAAGGCCGTCATGTGCCTTTCTGCTGTAATATGATCTTATCCATCGAATAAAGGAATGTATTTTAAAAATTTAGGAGGTAAATCATGAAGAACTAATGGCAGTTTGAGAGGTTTATACATGTTTAAATACTTTGGATGAATATTTGCAGGTTGATCACAAGATATATTAGAGATCACTGGAGGAATTGGAATATTAATTTCATTCCCAATTAATGTACAAGAATGACTACTTTCTGGAAGAGTAAGAATCTGTACTTTCTGATCAAGAGAGATCTCAAAAGACAATTATACAAGAGGTTTATCACTACTTTCAGAGGATAACAATGAACTAGAATTTTTTGCTTTATGAATACAAGAGGAAATTAGGATTTCTTTTTCAAAATAAAGAGATGAGGCTTCAAACTTATGATCCTCTGAAAAATAAAAAATATATTTTTTTTAACTATAAAAGAAATAGCAGGAAAGAACCAAATAGAAAATAAACAATTTCTGGAAAGAAGCTTGTCATTTGATACATGATCATTTTGAAACAGTTATTCATTTTTGTCAACATGGCTCGGTTACTAGTAGAATCTTCAAATCTGATTGGAATCACAAAGGAATCACTAGTGAAGATCAGAGTGATTTTTTCAAATCATGGAGTCGCTAGGTGAAAACTGAAAAAACATGTGTGTGTATCTGATTCTTGTTCACCCTCAAGAACCAAAGTTGATATTTATTGTACTCCCAGGGAAAATGAACTTTCAACTCCATCCCCGGCAACGACGCCAAAAAATGTTCCTGACTTTTAGGAACATGACAAAACCATTTTTAAGCCAATATTTTGACTGGAAGATGACTCTTCCATTTAGAGGGGGCTCCCTAAAGGACCAAATTAAAATTGTTGGTTGCTCACTCTCACTAAGCAGCAACTTTAAAATGAAGTGCAGGTGCCATATTTAGGATGGTTTTAAAGAGAATGATGAACATGATTATGGATAAATGGAAATGGACTGAGATTAAACAATGTAAAATTTAGAGATCAAAGGTTTAATCCATTGGGCATCGAGTATTATTGAACAAAGCACAATAGTTGATAAGTGGAAGATAGATGAAGATGAGAATAATAATAAATCCAAGACACGATCAGTGAGTAAGGAAGTCAGTGTCAATCTAAGACGAGGAAGGATGATATGTTGGGCATAAGTGAATGAATTCGGCAATAAAATAAATTTCATATACTGAGCCTAAACATGAATTCAATATAAAAGATTCAATTAAATCTTATTAGCAATCTATCGAATATATATATATATATATATATATATATATATATATATATATATATATATATATATATATATAAAAGGGTCATGACTGAAATCCTTTCAGCTTTTGATCCTAATTATGTATAAATACTTTACACATAAAGAAGACTTGAAAAATATTAGTTGCACAATGGAGGTAGTACCAAATTGTGAAATTTCCAATTAAGATTATGTAGAAGAGAACAAATATGGTAAGTAAAAGAAGCTTAAAATGGAAAAAAGAAGGAAACAAGGCTTTATTCAAGTAAGAGATGAATCCAATGAATCTATCTGATTCATAAAATTTACATAAAATGATAGCCCATTGGGATACAACGAAAACACAGTCTTTTTGAAAAAATTCTTCCAAAGTCTCACCCTTGTTTCAGTCTTCAGTTGTAGATTTTATCCTTCAGTGCTCAATAATTGATGCATCCAAACCTGGAAATGGTTGTCTAACTAGTGCCTTGAAATCTAGAACTTCCTATTCCATTGTTACCTCAAAATCTTCTCATTATTTTCCTAAATACAAACAAATCCATATATTAAATCTAAATCTAAATAAAAGCTAAACTAATACTACAAAAACTAAAATAAACTAAATCTAAGCTAAAACAAAAGTAATAAATAACTAAAAATAAAGTAAAAATAAAAATTTAACTACAATCTAAACTAACATAAAAACTTGAAACTTAAAACTTAAATTGAACCTAAAATAAAGTTATGCTCATTATTAAAACTAGAAAATAAAATGTGATTAAAAAAAAATTAAACTAAAAGAAATGATGACTATCATGAATGCTTGATTGATCTGAAAGAGTTCGTGACGAGTAAGATTTTTGTTGGCATTTTCTTTATTATTAGGGTTCTTCCTTCACACAATTAGGTTCACCAGTGATAAATTCTTTTTGGATACCAATTCTCGTAATTATTTTCCATACCATTACCTCCAGACATAAAGCCATAGTAACAAGTGTTGCATGGCAGTGTAGTCCCTGCCAGGTTGGAATCAGAATAAATGCACTACTACGGCGGGACTGAGTACAGACACGTGGGAAGCAAGTTGAAGTACATGTGGTATCCATGCAGAGGGTGATTTTGTGGGGTGTATATAGTTTAAACATGGTACTTAGAAAAAACAAAGCTTCCTAGACACAATTAGTTTTCTGGAATCTGTTCTATATTTCTAGAAATTTAAAATAACTTTGAAGTATGCAACTGTTACATATTTCTAGAATTTGTTCTAATTTTTTTGATAGTACAGGAAAGATTTAACATTTAAAAAAGTGTTATGATGTTGGTCTTTGAATGTCTTGCAATAAAGGTATTTCTGAAGCATACACATTAAACATTCAAATACAATAGAATACTAATAATGTCTTGCAACAAAGGCATTCCCGAATTCAAAAATTAATAATGTTTGTTACATATTTATGGAATCTGTTCCATATTTCTGGAAATTTAAATGTGTTTGTCATATAGACTGGGATTGGGGCTCCTGTGGACCATAAAAATAAATAAGTAAAAGAATTAGGAATGTAGAAAGAAGAAGTGCGCGACGGTAGAGAGAAAGACCCGAAAAGAAGAAATTGGAAGTTATGAGTGTTTGGTTACAGTTTTCTATTTAAAGAGGTAGAATAACGGGATTGGTAAAGAAAACAAGATGACAGTATAGACTTACTATGAAGCTGATGCTTTTTTGTTGTTGTCGTCGACAATCACTGGAATCATGTCAATCGGTTGTTGCCCTTCCTAGATGAGGTTGTCTATTGTTCGTTGGAACCATTATTCTATGTAGCTTCTCATGGGGGCCACGTTGATTTAATCTCGGACTTCTATGTTGAAAAGGTCATTTTCTAATTTCCTTAGATCCATTGAAATACTATGCACACTTTGTTAAATTTCTTCATTGTGTGTCGAATAGTCCAGTACCCAGCTCTCAAGATCATCTACATGATATTCAAGTATGTCGTAAAAAATTTGGAAAGACAACACCTTTAAAATATCAAGTTGTTCATCGAAGGCTTCTTTGGTCATTGACAAGGATTTGTGAATTAAGTTTGGGTCTTGAACCTCGTTGGTACTTCCGGCTAAGTATATTTGGATTAGGTTTGTGAATAATTCTTCCTTTTCTAATATGGCTTGTTTACATGATTCGACAATGAGCTCCAGGTTCTTAACTTTCTTTTGCCAGCATGCTTTTACTTTTTTGGTCCTCTTTGGGGAGGGGATATTCTCTTGTCTTCTTTTCAGATCCGAGGTGTTGATGGCATGGTTGGAAAAAGGGGTCAACACCTATTCACATAAACATTGATCATTTTTTAAATTCATCTGCAAATGTTCGAGCAAATCATTTGTGCTCTTTCGGAAGGAAGTTATATTTTTTTATGTTTCCCAGGCTTCAGTAACTAGCTGCATTATTTTCTTGATGTTATTCTCTACAAGGGCTCTAGATGATGCAAGGAGGGTGGAGGATACTTTTCTCTTGGTTGCAGTGGTAGCATGCATGCTTTTCGCTAAAGGACTGGAAAACTTTGGGGTAGCAATGAAAGCCTCCTCAAATTCCTTGACGCAGTCTTTCAGTCTGGAATTCTCCGCTTCAATTCCTCCAATGGAATCATCAAGAGCATCATCGGTTACGAAGTGAAATAGGGAGATTTTGGATGACCACTTTTTCCTAAAGTTAATCTATGTGCGAGTTTTTCCTTTCCTATTTGTTACATCTCTCTTTTAAATGACCATATTTTTAGATTGGTTGTCAAAAAAAGTTATCTGGAATACGAAGGATTCATCTTCATAAAAAAATTTGGTATCGGTTATTTCCATTGCGGACGGACCAACTTTGTGCATGTGCTCAGTTTCAATTTCAAGTTGCAACTGTTCACTTTCAATTTTGGGCTTGTCTGCCTGCCCCACATTGTTTTTTCTCTTCTTTGTCAGTGGAATTTTTTGAGAACTATCGATTTTTATTCAAGGAGGGTTCTTGTCTCCTCCTCCATTTGAATATTTATGGGTTGCTTTCTTACTGGGGTGGGTCGTTGAAGCGATGCTATGTGATGTCGTTCTCTTGGGAGTGTTGGCAGGGGACTGGGCACTCTTCTCACTGGATACTTTTCCCTATTGTATGTACAATTCAGTCGCGCTTTTCAATGTCTCTACTTCACAATCACCAGAAGCAGGATTATTGTCATCACTGTTCCTATCTTCGGTCAGGCATCTATGGATAAAAGAGTTGCTAAAGCGAACTGTTAGTAAATTTTCTCGAAAAATCCCATTAGGGTCGAACCCTTTTAGACTTTCAATATATGTTAGGTTCAATTTCTTGAAATGGCCTGCGAATTCATCAATCTTGTTGACGTTTCTACACACAAAGTCCCCGACTTTCCAGGGCAGAGGAATGAACTGTTTTTTTTTCTTGTCATGGAAAAAATGCAACCAGTGGTTGTATTGCCTTGTTATTTCTGCAACAAACATCTTGTCTATGATGTGGCATGGAAGGAAAGCAGGATTTTCCTTAGAGCCAAAGACCATTAGTACATTGTGATTTTCATTTTGTTCAAGTGTGCCCTTCCTGTTAAAAAACTTGGTTGTCTGGCCAGACATCCGTGAAGCATCCTTCCCTAACAATAAATGTTTGAAAAGTCATTAAAAACTTCATAAAAACAATGGGAGGCCTTATGCCTCCATAGGGCCTGGTACCAGAATGTTACTAGGTCGAATCCACAATTTATTTTCTTGGAAAGAGACAATTTTGGAAATGGACAGCAATGCACTATTGCGAAAATCAAGTAGGATGACATATAAAATTTATTCAATTCTTTGAATCGTGACAACTGGGAACAAATTTCAATGGAAATTAGCTTCCCCCAATCAAAAATGAATTGTTCCTTGATTGTGAAGTAAAAAATATAGATAATTATATGGGAAATGCTTGTCGTGGATGTTTGTCCCGTTATTCTTGTAAACAACCAAGCAATTTCCTGGAATGGATTTCTAAAGGAACTTACCTACAACTTTGTGATATCTTCAGGAACTGTTGTCAGGTCTTCGAGGAACTTGGCTAAGATGTCCAACCCATTATCATGTTTTTCTAGGAACTGCTTGTAGTCTTGTCCTCTGAAGGTCAATGTTGGCTCCGACAATTTTAACATCTTGCGGAAGACCTGAGGTGACAAAGAAACAGGAGAATGGTCGTGCAGTGGAATAATTATTTGGCTTGGAATATATTTTTTGGCACACCAAGATACCACCTCCTTACAGTCAAAAACCTCAGGAACGCATCCTACACGAGCGATTCCAAAGGTGCAAATCACTTCGTTATGGGAAGAACAGGATGAATAGTAAAAGTATGCCCTGGACCACTGGAATTTTTGGTCCTGATATTCAAAGATATTTACTGTATCTCCACAAAAATTTTGTCGACCTGCTGCCATAAGTTTACAAGAACATTTGTTTTCTCTAGACGATGAATGAAATGAAAATTTGGAAGGGATAATATAATGCTGCGCAAATCTTGTTCCAATGCATATGAATGGGAAATCTCCTCGAGACTTTCACTCATTAATGACAATTTCGACGGTTGCTGCATGATGCGTTGTTAACATTAAAGACTAGTAATTGCATACATAGAAGTGAGAACATGAGGGACACAACAATGAGTGATTAAGCATTGTAGATTTCTTGAACGGGCCAATGCGACGACCCATGTTTGAGATGAACAATCGGAAGGGACAATATAACTCTCCACAAATATTGTTTTAATGCGTAATAATGGGAGATCTCCTCAAGCATTTCACTCATTAATGACTGTAAATTCTAACCTTGTACAATATCTACTGCAAACTGATATTAAGAAAAGAACATAAAATATACAATGGCAAATACAAACATTACACAGAGATTTTTCACCTGGAAACCCAAACTGGGAAAACCAGCATATATTATATTCATACATTGTGTTACATTGTTTACAATACAATATACATATAGGAGCCATCGACATCCAAAACCCTAATCCAATGACCTGGATTAGTCAAAAACCCTAATTCCTTAACCGAAAATAGAAAACCATCGGCAAAAAAGCATGTGCCGAAAAAATACCTAAACATCATGTGGTCCCAGAAATATGTCATCTCGGTAATATGTCGTCCCGGTGTGAAAAAATATTTTGGGGGCACTTCCCCGAAACCCCCGCGCGGGGGGCTCCGCCCCCCTGCGCGCCCGACGCAAACGCTCAGACACTACTACTCGTGCAAATAATATAACACATACCCAACAATGACAATGTTTATGGTTCCTGCATGGTGAGTTGTTAGCATGAAAGGTTTCTAATTGCATATTAAGAAAGAAGTACAGAGGTCGCGGGGACGGGAAAAAATAGGTTGAAAATAGGGTTACAAGGTACAATTGTTCGAGGTGAGGGAACGAGGGTCAAATTGTATGTCTTGGAACATTTTGAGTATAATACATGTAACACCGAAGAGGGCATGATAGGACAATTTAGAGAAAAAATTGTATATCGTGGAAGTCTGGGTAATGTTTGCAGGACACAAAACAATGGAAGTGCAAACGTGAGCCCGCCTATCCGAGAACCCGTAATTGAAAAAAAGTGGCTAAAGTATGGAATAGAGAAATGGATGGGCAGATTCATTTTCGCTAATATATTGAAACTTGTAATATATATCCCATAAAGAGAAAATAAAACATGATAAATTAATTTAAATTTGATGAGTCAAAATTTAATTAAATTTCATTGTCTCGTCTACGCTTTTGCTTTTTAATTGCAGTCAGTATGGATGTTGCATGATGAACTATTGGTAGTAAAATTTGGTTGGGAATAATAAATAGTGCCTAAGATCTGGATATTTAGTGAACCCTCCAACTCGAGGAACTTCGAAATATATTCCATGAAATGGCCAATTATGGAAAGTCGTTGGACGAGCCTCAAAATCAGGGCGACAATGGTTCCCCAGGAGACGTGACTTCCTGAAGGTCAAATTGTATTTTTTGGGACTTGAATGCAAAATGTGTACCATGGAAGAGAGGATGGTCATTAATGACATGTTTAAGGTTCATGCACAACGAAGTTCTAGCATTAAAGCTTAACAATTGCATTTCCAAAGAGTAGGAAGGTGGCGAGAACATGAAACAACAAGGAATGGATAATTATAGAAACTGGTTGGTGACACTTCAAAATAGAGCTACAAGATACATCCAACAGAAGTGAGGGCCCGAGGGTCAAATTGTATCTCTCGAGCATGATGATGCTTTCCTATGGACCAACTGTATATCGTGGAACTTCAAATAATGCTTGCTAGTCATGGAACATTGGAAACACAATCCTGAGACCGCTAGTCCGGGAACCCGTAATCAAAAAAATGTCTAAGTATGAAACATGGATACACAGTAAATGTACAATGCCATGGAAATACAACCAACTTAGGGCTAATTATTGAAAGGAATGGCAGACGGTTGGGCTCGTGATGGGGCATTCCACCAGAAAAATTGTATATCGTGGAACTCTGGGCATTGTTTACAAGTTGTGGAATATTCCAAACACAATTTTGAGGCCGTCAATCTGGGAACCTACAATCGAAAAAGTGTCCAAATATGGAATAGGTAAACGTTGGCCCGGAGTTGTTTTTGCCTTTTTCAAATTTTATAATCCAACACAGATTTATATTAATGTCAATATAAGTTAAAAATTACTATGACATCAATTTTAACATAGCCTTTATATTGATGTCATTTATTAAAAAATATCTAATAATGTTCTAAAACATTTATTATATAATTATCTATGTTTTAATATGTAGTTAAAATTAAAAGATGGCCACTATTGTTCAATTGTCACTAGTAAGAGCATAACCAATGTATATTACAAAGGACAGAAAATTAGTGGGGATGGAAGGAAATGACAGATACTTTGAAACATTTGTGAATCATGGTAGAGTGAATCTTGCGAGTTCGAGGAGTCCACGGTGGAATTGTAGATCACAAAAGTTTTGAGTGGAAGATGTATATCACGGAACAAAAAGCAGCAGAGTTCGGAAGCACCAACCCGACAACCACGACCATAAAATTGGCTAAGTATGGAAAGGAACAACAGTAGGTCGGATTCGTCATGTGAGGATATAGATGGACATGAAGATATGTCAGCCTACCAACATTGGAACCCACAATCATAAAAAGGTGACTAAGTATATAACCAGAAAGCGATAATACACATGAAGAAGAAAAGGGAAAAAGGGCTAAGGAGTCCATGGTGGAATTGTAGATCACGGAAATTTTGAGTGCAAGATGTATATCACGGAACAAGAAGCAGGAGAGTTCGAAAGCGTCAACCCAACAACTGCAGGCATAAAATTGGCTAAGTATAGAAAGGAACAATGGTCGGTCAGATTCGTCATGTGATGATATAGATGGAGATGAACATATGTCATCCCCCCAACATTGTAACCCGTGATCATAGAAAGGAGACTAAGTATATAACTAGAAAGAGATAATACACGGGAAGAAGACAAGGGAAAAGGGCTAAGTATCTCACAGAAGAACATCTATTGTTCATTTATTAATGCCAATCCTTTCGAACCCCTGGTGATTTCTCACTAGTAAAGGCATAAATTGCAGATCACGAAAGTTCTTTGGGTGCAATATGTTTATGATGGAACATGGGACATAAGTGTTGGATACTACAAACCCGAGACCCAGTGATTAGATAATTGGCTAAGTATTGAAAGGGACCACGGTCGTTCGGGCTCATGGTGTGAAGATATAGATAAAGAGTTGTCAATTTGTGAATCCATGAGGTCGTGATCATATATCTGCGACTAAATATAGAACCACAAAGGGGTAATAGAGGGGGGGGGGGAAGAGAAAAATTAAGAGTTTTTATACATTCCTGCGGACAAATTGTATATAGCGAAACTTCGAGCACTGTTTGCAACTCGTAGAAGATTCGAAACACAATTTTGAGGCCGTCAATCCGGGAACCCGCAATTGAAAAGTGTCCAAGTATGGAACACATAAACCTTGGCCGTGACTTATTTTCGCTAATATATTAAAATTTGTAATAGTTTTTCCATTACCTGGCAAGATATTCTTTGCATGTTTCTGGACAAGTTATGTAGGGATGGTTGGTTCTCGATAATTTTTCTTATTAATGACGATCTTTATGGTTGTTGCATGATACTGTTTTAGCAACCCGGCAACCGCGGGTATAAAATTGTCTAAGTATGAAAAGGAACATCGGTCAGTTGGATTCATCATGTGAGGATATAGATGGATATGAAGATATGTCAGCCCTCTAATGCTAGAACCCGCGATCATAGAAAAGTGACTAATTATATAAATAGAAAGAGATAATACACGGGAAGAAGAGAAGGGAAAAAGAGCTAAGTATCTCACAGAAGAACATATAATGTTTGTTTATTAATGCCAATCCTTTCGAACCCCTAGTGAGTTCTCACTAATAAAGGCATAAATTGCAGATCACATAAGTTCTTTGGGTGCAATATGTATATGACGAAACAGGGGACATAAGTGTTGGATACCACAAACCCGAGACCCGATGATCAGATAATTGGCTAAGTATTGAAAGCGACTGTGGTCGATGGGGCTCATGGTGTGAAGATATAGATAAACAGTTTCCAATTTTTGAATCCATGAGTTTGTTATCATATAGTTGCAACTAAATATAGAACCACAAAGGGATAATATAGGGGGGAAAAGAGAAAAATTAAGAGTTTTTATACATTTCTATGGACAAATTGTATATTGCGGAACTCCAGGAACTATTTGCAACTCACGGAATATTCGAAACACAATTTTGAGGTCGTCAACCCAGGAACTCGCAATCGAAAAAGTGTCCAAGTATGGAACACGGAAACGTTGGCCGATACTTCTTTTCGCTAATATATTGAAATTTGTAATAGCTTCACCATTACCTGGCAAGATCATCTTTATATGTTTCTCGACAAGTTTTGTAGGGATGGTTGGTTCTCGAGACTTTTGATTATTAATGACCATCTTTACGGTTGTTTCATTATGTCATTTTAGCATTAAACCTTTGGTGTTGCATATCTAGAAAGAAGTACGAGGATGGGAAAAAGAGGAAACAATAACTAGCAGTTGTAGATTTCATGAACCTGCCAATGCGAGGATCCAAAATAGGGTGACAAGGTTTCCCCAGAAGACGTGAGGCCCCGACGACCAAATTGTATAGCTTGGAACATTTGAATGCATAATGTGTAACACGGAAGAGGGGACGATGTCAGAGTCTGGTAGTAAATTTGTATATGGCGGAGGATCGGGTGCCAATTCTTTCGTGCCAGTGTGTTTAGTTGTCACTAGTAAGAGAATAGTTAATGTATATTAGGAAGGATGCGAAGTTGGTGGGGATGGAAGGCAGCGACAGATACTTTGAGAAAAGTTAATGTATACAAGGAGCCTGCGGTGGAATTGTATATCACGAAAGTTTGGAGTGCAATATGTATATCACAGAACAATAAGCAGTCGAGTTCGTAAGCACCAACCCGACAACCGCGGCCATAAAATTGGCTAAGTATGGAAAGGAATAGTGGTCAGTCAGATTCGTCATGTGAGGATATAGATGGAGATAAAGATATTTCATCCTACCAACCTTGGAACTGGATATCATAGAAAGGAGATTAAGTATATAACCATAAAGAGATAATGGATGGGAAGAAGAAAAGGAAAGTTTGTATGCGCCAACTTGGCAACCACGGCCATAAATTTGACTAAGTATGGAAAGGAACAATGGTCGGTCAGATTCGTCATGTGAGGATATAGATGGAGATGAACATATGTCAGCCTGCCAAACCTGCAACCCACGACCATAGAAAGGAAACTAAGTATATAATCAGAAAGTGATAATGAATGTGAAGAATAAAAGGGGAATAGGGATAAGTATCTGACAGTAGAAAATCCATTTTTTTGTTTATTAATGCCCATGTTTTCGACAATTTTTTATATTTATTCCAATAGTACTCATATTAGTATATATGCATGGATATTATCAAATAGAAGAAGCTGCAATATATGCAAGATATTGTACAGGAACATGGCATCAACACTTGAGTTCCCTTTTTGTAAGTCATTAATTCATTCTATTTACGAGACCCTAAGAATGAAAGCAGGGCAGGTCCTCCAATTTCTTTCTTTAATTATACAGTTGACGCCACATAAGTATGGCGTATGACAAATTATTCTTCCATGTAAAATGTAAGGAACAAATAGAGTAGCCTTTATTTAAATTGAAATACTAGGCAGCAGAAAGAAAAGCTTGTCATCCATGTTTAACGACACACAGAAAAAAGATACAAAATAAAATGAAAAGCAATACCAAAGATTGGAAAACACCATAAATAAAATAAAACCGCAAATATTCTATATTCAGATAAGATGGGTTACAAAATACAGCTGAGATTGTTTTCCATGATGAATGTGATTTGGCTTGTCACCGACCAATAAAAAATATGTACAATAATGAAGCTTGTTCACAGTCTTCTTGACGATCAAATCCTTTATTCATAAAAAACAACGAGTTGGATATCAATTTTAGGTCTTGGACTTAATTGGTGCTACCAACTAGATCTATCCCAGTTTTTTTGAATAGTTTGTCTCTTCTAGATATGGCCTTCTTGCATTGGCTAGTTATTCAACATTCCATTCTTTGTTAAGTATTAATTTCCCTCTACCGTCAAAAACTTGGGGTTTAAGGTGCCTTCCTTGTAATGTTCCTGACCATTGACATCCGAGACAACTTAGAAATGTGATTCGGGCCCAATTCAAAGTTGAGTGAGTCATTTTATGTGACGCCAATTATGGGGGAAACAAATCATGTTAGGCAACAAAAGCCGAGGCAGGAAAAAAATTCAAGTATGTTGTGACTGTTATTCTCCCTGTATTCGATCATCTATTTGGTTGAAAATCCTGCCTGAAGATTTGTATATTGAACTTCTTTGTTTTATTACAGTAACTTGGAAGGAACATCCAAGCCAGCTAAAAAATGTTCTTTTGTTGAAGTACATGACTTCTTCTGGTAGCACAAGTCTGGCAAGTGTATCAAATGTTGCAGATCACATGATAATATATCTTTTATCGTAGGGGTGGCAGACATGGAGGCCCATAGAAAGGTCTGGAATGTTCGAAGGTAATGCCAAATATTACTCCATGCCCGAATACACTCAGCAGGAAATTTTAAAATTGGATACCAACCAACGTGAGAAACTGTATGGGCGTTTGAATCAATATTCTGAAATTACAAAAGGTTTTATGCCGAAGTTGTAAAAGTATTGACAGACAGTCATTTTCTATGTCAAATAGTGTTGAGCGATGCAGAAAGAGACTCAACATACAATCACCTTCAGGAATCCACATAGGCGGTGACCCAAGGCTCTAGATAGCTTCATCCTCGAACATTGACATTGGCGGTGGCAATGGGAACAGTGCTACTGACTGCACTGTGACAATGCGGTGAACAAGCAGGGTTGTCATTGTCAAAGTACTTAAATTGTAGGATTGTTAGACCTGCAAAGAACATCGACATTGGTGTTTCTTTCCCATGAAATCTACAATGTTGGTTTGAGTCCATAAATCTTTGGATGTTGGGTGTCCTGTGTGATAATGATCTTGACATTAGGCACATCCCAAGCATCAATTGTTTGACAATGCAGTGTTAATGCAATTTCCATAGTGGACGATGGCTCAATTGCATTGGCACAAACACTATTAATTTTGTGATTACTTAACATCCTTGAAGGACGTGAAGCGTGGCATGCCTGTTTACATATGAAACAATGACAAAGACTCTCGAAGCACAAGAATAAAGAAAAAATCACACATAGTAATACGCTAGAGAATGTATATGAAGGACAAACTTTGGATATGCTATCATATCAAACATTGGGATTTTTTTTTTTATATCAAATATCACATAAACTGCAATAGAAGAAATGCATTTTCCCCATCCAACGCAAGGGAAACAACAGGAAGATTGACATTAGGTTGAAATAGATCTGGAAACACACCACTACATTGAAGTCTCTTCTAAAGAAAGAAATACGATTATTACATGAAGGTGGTAGTAAAAGGTGATTTTCAGAAACCAAATCATCACCTGAACACATGAAGCCTCTTGCAGAAGGTGGTAGTATAAAGTAATCCTTAGAAAATGTTGCAAAGTCCATAATCTAGTTATATGCGTAGGAGTAGTAAAATAAAAAAATGTGCAATACCGATAGACAATTGATTGTATGTGGAGTCTATAACTACATCCAGAGGACAGTGAACAAACTTTGACAAAAAACATGGCTTTCTGTCAAGTCTGTTACCACACCCATAAGTAGCTCAACAAACTTTGAAATAGAAACTTCTGTATTTTTAGTATGTTTTGTTATCCACCCATACAATTTATGTTACCTACTTCTGGGTACATTCACGAATGGAGTAATATTTCGCGGCATTTCCAAACATCACAGACCATTTTGCAGGCCACGGTAAGTGTGACTCCCCTGATGAAGAAAAATTCTTGTGTGCTCTACAGAATTCGATACACTTGCCAAATTTTTGTTGTTGGAAGAAACTATATACTTCAACGAAGGAGTATTTTGCACGTGACCTGAAAATCCATTCCAACTCCCAGCAAGAAAAACAGAGAAGATCAACAAACAAATCTCCAGGCAGGATTTTCAACCAACCAAAGTATCGAATACAAGGAGAACACCAACCAGAAGATACTTGTTTTTTTTGCCTTGTCCAAGTTTCTTTTGGATAACAGAGATTTTTTTTGGCTCAAAGATCATGTCACATAAAACCAGTCTCTCTTCTTTCATTTGGGGCTCAATGGCATCTCTAAGTTGTCTTACATGTCCATGACCAGGAACATTAGAACGAAGGCACTCTAAAGCCCAACTCTTTGATGATAGAGAGAAATGGCAATAATTATTTAAAAGCGACGTTAGAGGATGAAAGTATGATCTTCCATAGATTTTGGGTTTATTCATATTAATGACAGATGCTCTCGATCTTTTTTCTTATTAATGCCAATATTTTCAAATATGTGCATTGAATAGTGACTAATAGCACATATTAACATTCCCATATCCGAGCAGATTCTCAAATCTGACAACATATAACATATGCACAATATTAAAGAGGGACATGACGTCAAGGCCTCTGTGGATGACACGTTCGTGGATGGAAGCGAGGTAGTACAGTATTTCACTGTTACTATGATGAAGCCTTTAAAAAACCAAAAGAGCCAATATTTGTTTTTTGCAAATTCAAAATGAAGGCAAAAGAAATTACCAGATCCCATAATATTTGCTTAAACCAACCAATACATCGAATACAGGGAGAACACCAACCAGAAGATACTTATTTAATTTTTTTCCCTGTTTGAGTTTCTGTTGGATAACGAAGTTTTTTTTTGGCTCAATGCTCAAGTCACATAAAACCAGTCTATCTTATTTCATTTGGGCCTCAATGGCATCTCTAACTTGTCTTACATGTCCATGACCAGGAACATTAGGATGAAGGCATGCTAAATCCCAACTCTTTGATGAGAGAGAGAAATGACAATAAGTATTTAAAAGCAACGTTGGAGGATGACATCATGATCTTCCGTAGATTTTGGGTTAATTCGTCTTAATGACATATGCTCTCGATATTTTCACTTATTAATGCCAATATTTTTGAATATGTGTGTTTAATAGTGACTAATGTTAGGATATTTAGACACTTAGGAGTTAGTTAAGATCTACTTGGTCTAATATGTCGTTAGGTAAAAGTGTGTTTCTTTAGTATGCATTAGTATGCATTTGTAGTTAGGA
>JZKD02S1673125.1:755448-767817 GCA_000966675.3 Picea glauca | reverse complement strand
ACACCCTAATAGACCTATAAGTATCAATTGATGTTATGGCAAAGGACACCATGCTTAGACTTAACCTAAGGGAACTATTGAGACACACACCTACTATACTCCAACTAGCATATAGATCAACTATAAATATTGAGAGAGCCTTGAAGGATGTGATGGTTTCTATTGATTCATGGGAGTACACAACATATTTCATAGTACTACAAACTAGGAAGACCTTTCCTTACTAGAGCCAATGCATATATCAGTTGCAAAGCGGGAAACATGTCCATCACAAACTAAATGTATTCTCTGTCTCCTTGCCAAACCAATCATTGACAATGAAATACATATTTATATAGAACCAGAGGAAGTAGAAGAAACATTTTAGGATATAATACACCCTCTCCTTACAATTTTAATACACCCTCAATATTAATCCTCAAATTAGTTTATGAATATACAATGCTTGAAGATCCCCTTAAAAATGGGCCTCTTCCTTTACTTATAGTAATTTAAGTAACTATTGAAAAATGTCTTATTGGATTCTACAAGAGGAAATTATGAGTCTCTTGAGCCTCCTCTTCTCAATTGATGTTGGCAGGTGTTATAATAGGACGAAGTTGATAGCGGTTGGAAGAAATAAAAAATAGATGGCAGTTGTGAGAAAATTTGAATTTTCTATTTTGTAGTATTCAAGTGTCTTTGTCCCTCGCATAGGCTTCCAAAACTTGGTACTGGGATTCGATGGATATGAATATTTGATACAAGAGTTCATCCAAGTTGGTTGTGTGAGAGGTTGAGTTTTCAATGAGATTTTTCATGTCCCTTGTCAAAGTGGCCATGAATTCTTGGATCATAGTCTGAACCTTGGTCGGTTGGATGAGGTTTTCTTCCATTAATTCTATTATTACCTTCGTGGTTGCTTCAGCTCTCTCCAATCTATAATTCATATTATATTTAATTTTTTCAAAGACCTGCTTCGTTGTAATGATTTTCCCAAGCTCTTGAATGGGAGGAAGACATCCCTTGGGTGTCAATATGTGTGTGTATTTGTGGAGTTGCGCACAGATTGCAAGTGATCTTTTTGTTTCTTTTTTATCTCTTTCTCTAGCTTGATCCCATCGATTAAGGGAATCATAATCAACACTTCTTTCTCATTTTGTGGCACGAGGAAGGTCGAATGGAGCATCTAGTTTCTCATCAATCCATCATTTCATATTATTTAAGACTTCCTGGATGGTGGAAAATTGGACGTTCTTGGCTTGCACACGATTATGTTGATCTATTATTTCTGCTACCAATTGCTAGAAAAATTAAATATGGGCATACATATCCATAGTATTTTCCTCAATATTTTTCTTAAACATTTTGGCACATGACTTGAATTCCTTAAGGTTTCCTTTGTCTTTCTTTGCATTCCTAATTTGTTCCTCCAACTCTCCAATCCTCGCATCTTTTTCTTCATTTAGAGGGAACAAATTCTTGAGGTTTTGTTATGTGGATATAGTGAAGGCAGTGTCAACGAATGTTATTGGAAAGTGGTTATTTTCTAATGTCCTCTATCATTGTAGTATCTGTGATGACTAAAAATGGGTTTAATCCAGTAAATGGGAGCTTCCTGGTCTATTGTTGCATGATTTTTGCAATGGCTTTGTCAAATCTAAACTTTTTCAAGTTCACCACCTTGTTGGGCTTGTAAGGAGTGTGAAGCCCCAAACTAAGTCCATTGACCGAGAGTTATCTATGAGTGAGTGGAATTTATTTTGACTATTTGGGATGTTGGTGTCCATCAGAGAAGTTTCATTGTTTATTACTTCCTCTTCCTTCTTTCTTTGTTTTTCGTCATTTTCTTTGGTTGCAACTTCATTTGAATCCCTTTTCTCTATTGTTGTTTCTTCTTAGGTTTCCTTCTATGTTGTTTCTCTTGCTTCTACCCTAGCTACTACTGCTTTTTCATCTATTCATTTCACCTCTACTTTTGCTATCATTGTTGTTGTTGTTGTTGCATCGAATTCTTCTTTTTCCTTGGATTCCATTGTATTTAGTTTCTTCTTGGTGGCATCCTCTTTCTTATTTTGGATTTTCTCTTTATTTCTTCTTTTATTGTTTTCTACTACCTCCTCTCCCTATGATGATTTAGAATGTGTAGTCAATGTCATGGATACTTCCTCTTCTTCATCTCTCTTCTGATCCTCTTCCTAGAATTTTTGTTCATCAGAGATCCTACCCAAAGGTTTTCCCTACCTCTTGGAGATAACCTATTCATATGTTCAAGTGCCACAATGGACCTCTTCCTTTTTCCATGTGGATAAAATGTGTTCCCAATTGTGCTTGTGTTTGCTGCAATATTCTTTGACTACTTCCTTTGGGTCATGTCTTCGAAACCTTTCTTCCCTAAAGAGAAATGATAACATTGTGCCCACCTTAGCTTGGGCATGCTTGATACTTGCAAAGGAGTATGACCCAACCCATAATAGTAATGGTAGAGTGTTTCCCCAAATCCATGTACCATAGTATGATATGAAATCTCTTGCAATACCAACCTATCAAGTACAAATATTGGGAGAAGATGAGGAGATTTGATGGCTCCATATACTCTTATGTATGTCCCATGTTCCATGAGATACCAATCTCCAATATTTCAGACTATTTATAAATATTTGTCATTCATACATGGAGTGGTTGAGTTGAATATGAAATTGTAAATTGGTTCCAAGAAGTAATCAGAGATCCTATAATAGCACTTTGTAGTAAATGTATATGGGAGGGTCAGTTGGTTTTCAGGCCCATCCCATCTTAGGATATTGATGGAACACACACATCATGTCCATCAGGTAGGAGGACATGTGCAAGTTAGGAAAATAACCAGGAGAAGTCTCCTTGATAGTTCTGATGGAGTCTATAAGAGATACTGATAGGATATCATCCCAATTGAAGGATGACTTGTTTTTAATGTAGTAGTAAATTAGGGGCATCACGGATAAGGATAACTTTAATGCATTATGTGTTGATTTTTTTGTAGCATCAATAGGTATTCCCACATTAGCCTAAGTGTCATATACGTGGGAGCCATTATTGACACTCACATTGTGATTTTTCCTTGTAAAAATACTGTGTATGAGGTGTGGGGTTTTGTGGGTTTGTTGATGGGTTTTGTGGTCTTGTTGATGGTTTTTGCGGGTTTGTGAGATGATTAAACAAACCTAATTTTATTTTGAGTTTGAGTGAAGGGATTCTAAGTGGTTTAGGGACAAGGTAGAGTGTGCCTCAATTCTACGGTTCTTGGGGAGGAGGGAAATCTTGCCTCAGACTTGTGCTTATGTGAGGTAGTCAACAAACAAAGGAGCCTCAATCTGCGAGTGGGTTGTTGAAATGCACCCTAGCCGCAATTTTTGGGATAGCCTTTGAGGGTTGATACAGTCAGGCTAGCTACATGTTCTTTTAGAGAAAGTTTTAAGGGTTGATACAATCATCCTTGCCACAGTTTTAGGCAGCGTTTGAGGGTTGGTATAGTTAGTCTGAAGGGACAAAGAGAGATCGTGAAGGCATGCTCAGGTGGAGGACTGACCAACAAGCAGAGAGATTCCTCTTTAGGTTTCAACATGTGTAAAGGATGAAATTTGACCTAAGTACAGTGAGCAGAATTTTAGCACAAAAAATGATGAGGGTTTATGTAGTGGACAAGGGATTTTCTATGTAAGTGTATCATTGTGTTTTGGTGTTTTATTTCTTTGTAAGAAAGGGCCATTTTCCTTGGTACAGGAGCCCCAATTCTGAGTAATGTTTTAATAAGTAATTCTTGAAATTGGACTCAAATTTCTTAGTATTGTGCATGATCTAATTGTTGGTGTTGTATTTTCCATTGTGCTAAGTTGTTATACATCTCAGTGTGTTTATGTTCACAATTTAGAATGTTTGATTTATGTGTGTAATGTTGAGAACCTATACCAAAACAGAGGTGTGATCAAAATATAACATGGTATCAGAGTTGGGGCTTTGAAAAGAGTTGGTTGATCTCATATTTACACAACAATCTTGAAAAGGAGTTGTATCATATTCAACAATTGAGTATTTTAGACTTCTAGGTAAAAGTCCAACCGTGAAGATGGTTTTTGGATTGAGAATTGAAGATTGGTTGGATGGGATATCCAAATATAGTTCATGGAAGGAAATAATCAAGTTAGTGTTGTTGGTGCATGATATGCGGTAATTTGTTAACACCCATACCACTAAGCCAATTGATATAGTAGAATTGGACAAGTATAACAAGTCAGATGCAAAGGCCAGATTAATCATTATTGATGGGGTGAAGGATCATTTCATAACTCACCTAGAGAGAAATACCATAGCATGGCACATGTGGCAGGATTTGAAAGCATTATTTAAGAACAAGAGTGAAAATTGGAAGATGGTGTTCAAAGAGAAGCTTAGGGAGATCAAGATGACTGATTCAGAAAATGTGACATAATATCTCACCAGGGTTCAGTAAGTTCATGATGAGATTGAATCTATAGGGTACAATGTAGCAGACATGGATTTGGTGAGGATGACACTCAAGGGATTCTCTAAGCAATGGAATTAGTTCATCAAAGGAGTTGTGTCATGTGAGAAGCTCCCAGATTGTAACAAGTTGTGGGATGACTTCATTCAGGAAGAAATTCGAGATGAAGATATTTAGCACAAGATTAGCGAGGAGAATTTTATTGCTAGTCAGATAAAGAAGATCAAAGGGATGAAATACTTGATTAAAGTGAGATGTTATGCATGTAACAAATTTGGTCATTATGTCAGCTAATGTCTAAATAAGAAGAAGGACGAGAAAGGGAACCAAGTTGAGATGGTTGATTCATTTGTGTCGAAGGAGTAAGAGTTGGATAAGAAGTTCAAGGATGAATTTATTCTTGTCTTCCACCTTTTATACATCACCATTCATGAAGGTGCTTGGTTCTTAGACAGTGGGGATACTATGCATCTGACAAGGACATGAGAATTGTTTGAGAGCTTGACTAAATGGGATTCTTATATGCATTTGAGGATTAGTGATCAGAGTCAGCATGCGGTGAAAGGAGTCAGAATTGTATTGTTCAGGATGTAGTCGGGTGCGGTGTTGCAAGTTCAAAATGTGCTTTGGGTATGAAAATATCATGCTCTCAATCTCATTGATTGAGCAGATGGGGTTTGAAGTTGTGTTCAAGAAGGGAAAATCACTTCTCTAACCCAGTGGACCTAGCTCATACCCAAGAGTGGTTCTAGGAGTTAGGAAGAGTGGTTTATATGGGCTAACAAGAAATCATATACTAAGGAACAGTAGGAAGAAGGTTATTCAAACTCAAAGGGACTCTAACTTCAGAGGAAGCTGGCAAGATCAGAGGGAGATTCATTCATCCAGAGGAATTCAAGCTCCAGGTTCAGGTGAGAGAAAGAGTCTCCCAAGATTGTCAAGAAGGTGTCATGGGTCGAGAAGTCCATGCAGGATGCTCAGAAGTGGGAATATTCTAGGAGCAGGGTGTCTTCCAAGAAGGGTCCAAGTCATACATCGAGATTTTCTTCTGTCTCAGAGGGATTAGTTGTGGTAGCGGGTCCAATGTGGGAAGCAGAGCCACTTCCAGTGTGGAACACAGAGTTACTTTCAAGTGATGGTTGATGGAATACATTCCTTGCTAATATGTAGTGTTGATGTTTTTGTAGCATCGGGAGGTATTCCCACATTATCCTAGGTGTCGAGCATGTGGAATTCATTCTAGACACTCACATTGTGATTTTTCCTTGTAAAAATATTTTTTGTGAGGTGTGGGGTTTTGTGGGTTTGTTGATGAGTTTTGTGGGTTTGTTGATGAGTTTTTAGGGCTTTTTGATGGGTTTTTTGGGTTTGTGAGATGATTAAACAAACCCAATTTTATGTGTAGTTTCAGTGAAGGGATTCTAAGTGGTTTAGGGGATTCTTTTATACCCTTCTGATTCATATAAAGGGACATCAAGTGTGAAGTTGAAAGACAATAGTGAGTGTGATATTCATTCTTGGAGATAGGCCATGTAGACCTCAGTTATTGATGGAGAAGGTCGAGTAGGCCTAAGTGCTATGATTTTTTGGGAGGAGAAGGTCAAGTGGGCCTCAACTCTATGGTTCTTGAGGAGGAGGGGAAGCTTGCATCAGACTTGTGTTTATATGAGGTAGTCGGTAGCCAAAGGATCCTTAGTCCATAGGTTTTAGGAGCCTCATCCTACAGAGAAAAGGAGCATCAGTATGCAAGTTCAATGATTTTTTGAATAACACCCTAGCCGCAGGTTTTGGCATAGCCTTTAAGGGATAATATAGTTAACCTATCTGTAGGTTATTTTGGACCAGGTTTTGAGGTTTGATACAATCATCCTAGCCGAAATTTTGGGATTCTTTTTAGGGTTGGTACATCCAACATGAAGGGACAGAGAGAGACCTTGAAGGCCTGCTTAGGTGGAGGACTGACCAGAAAACAGAGAGAGGCCTCTTTGGGCTACGACCTGTGTAAAGGCTAAAATTTTACCTCGATATAGTGAGCAGAGTTTGGACACAAAAAACAAGGAGGGTTTCTACAGTGGACAAGGGATTTTTTGTGTAAGTGTACCCTTGTGTTTTGGTGTTTTATTTCTTTGTAAGAAAGGGCCATTTTCACTGGTATGGGAGCCCAAATTATGAGTAATGTTTTAATGAAGATTTCTTGAAATTGGACTCTAATTTCTAAGTATTGTGCATGACCTAATTGTTGGTGTTGTATTTTCTGTTGTGCTAAGTTGTTAGACATCTCAGTGTTTTTATGTTCACAGTTCAAAATTTGTGATTTATGTGTGTATTGTTGAGAACCTAGACTAGACCTGAGGTGTGATCAAAATCTAACATCATGTTCCTCGTATAATATACATAGCATCACCACATTATAATAGTATAGTCTCCTCATCAAACTGGTGGTATATTCGCCTAAGGCTCTAATCTTGAATGTTTTATCAGGCATGTACTAGATTTTAAATAGATCCTTCACCATGTGTGAGAATTTCCTGATGAGTTCATCGTCCAATTAGAAACTTCCTCTTTCCAAATGATAGTATTGGGCTATGTCATACTTCCGAAATGATGTTATGGGTTTCCCCTTGGCATTGAGGATATATCTATTGTTGAGGTCTACATGTTGAATGATCCATGATATCGCATATGCACATGGAAAAATCGTTGCATGATCCGCAACCCTATGTAACCATGAATTTCAAATGTTCTTGAATACCTTGAGATCATATTGATATTTAGCCTCTACGAGGAAATTTTGTTTCTTAAACATATGAAAAAATTCAACCCAATTGATTGAATTCCCCTTCTATATAAGTCCTACAGTGTCATCGTAGACAACCCCTTCTTGTTGACTTCCATTTGTGAAGGATTTTATTGTGGGATATTTGATTGCAGCTATCTGATGAGGTGACATGCTTGAATCTGCAACAGACGGGTTCATCATGAAGATATAAAATACTAATAATAAGATAACATGAAAGTGAACATAAAGTGTTAATTTATGTAATCATGCAATTTATTTAGCTCTTGAGCAATAATAGGAGTTTAAAGATGAATTCGTTAGTGTAAACCTCTATCAGTGTCTAGGGAATTACTTGAGCCAATACTGGGAGGAAATTCATCATCTAAGGAATAGAAGATAATTCAAGACATGATGAAGGATTATTGAAACTATCCTAGTTCAAGGGGATGAAAATGTTAGGTGAATCAGTGAGAAAAGCAGTGTATTGGCATATGTGAGGAAAACAGTGTCAATGTGGTATCGACATTGATCATGGGAATTGCACTAATATGGAAAACTAGTGTATTGGAGACATTGGAAATAAGTCTGTCAGTATAGTATGGTGGTGTAGATGGAGTTTGTAAAAACTTTGTCGATATGTAAGGTTAGTACATGTGTTGTTTATAGGAAAAAGGTCTATAATACATAAGTTAGTACCAAAGGGAAATTCGTTAACTTCACCGACATAGTTAAACTTGTACCAAAGGCAAAGTCATTAAATTCACTGACATGGAATGTTTGTACCAAAGGAGAAGTCACTAAATTTTCTGAAGAGGGAAACTTGTATCAGAAAAACTCGCAACAACCTTGTTGATAATGGAAATTCATACCAAAGGAGTTTGCAACAACCTTGCAGGTAAGGAGATGATGGTTTTGGTGCCAATATTAGCAAATCCATCGATACATGTCAGCAGAGTTAGCAAGAAATTTTTCAATTTGTAAGGTTAACATCAGTGAAGTTATCAACAACTTCGTCGATGAATCCTAGATTCCAAAAAATGATGAAGTGTTTTGGCAAGAAATGTGTGGACAACTAGGGTTCATGTCTAATATTTAGGCCTCGACTTTGGGTCTAGATATACTCACACAAAAGGGGATCTATTCCAATCGCAAGGACTAGTTGAACGTAAAATTCATGGCGTGATTCCAAAGAGAGAAAATATAGTCCCTAGGGTTTGATCGAAAGGGAAAGGCCATTCAACCCCCCCTAGGCTCGTTAAAGGTCAAGGAGCATGGCTCTGTGGAAAAGAGAAGACTTCTAGGGCTTTGGTTAGGGTATATTTGAGGCATAACATGGGGAAATATTCATCAATGGCATAGTTATGTGGAAGAACAAGATATTTGAGGCATGGCTTAGGGAAAGACAAAGGGAAAGGTAAGCCAAGGAGAAACGTGCACGAGGAGATGGATGATAGGGTTTTTGGTGTCGGCTTATTGACAAAACCCTAAACCTAACAATGAAAAATATACAAATGAAAAGAAAGGTGTTAAGGTTTAGAGCCTACATGGAAATTAGTGGATAGGTGGAAGGAGAAAGAGTGTTATGTTGGTGGATGAGTACTCTCTCAAGTGGGGTAGCTTGTCAAAAAACATTTGGTTCTTTCCCTCTTGTTCAACAATAGTAATATAAACAATACTGTGGGAGGGCACTCTTTTTATAGACTTGGCGTGAAATTCAAGGTACCAAGGGTGATCCATGGGATGGCATCGATGCTAAGATTGACTTGTCGACAATGATTTTTGGAGATCCTCCATTTGTATTGGTAGATTTCATGGGAACTCCTTTGGTTATACTAGAGAATATAATGGGAATTCCACCAATATGGAGGTTAGGGTGCCATTGAAGCTAGAAGGAATTACACTGATGTTATCGGTGATGATGGTGGAAAATATTTTGGTCGTACCAGAGGTGGTTTCATAAACTCGGTCGACAATGAGGCTCGTGTACCGAAGAAATTGGGATGAATTCCATCGGTACGTACCATGGAAAATCACATGAAATCCTCCGATGTATTGGTAGAATTTGTAGAAAGTATGTCGATATTATGAAAGTTGTTCCCTAGAAATATTTTAAGTGTTAAACCAGAAACCAAACCAAACTTGGAAGATAAAAAAATTTCATCAAAGTCGCATGAGAAGACTTTAACAAAGATAAAAAAGTAGAGGTAGCTTAGAGGGACTTATAACGAAAAAGGGGGTCCCATTTTCTTGGTTAAAATTGACTTTACAATCAAGAACACAAGAAAAAGGGAAGGTGTTGATGCATGGCATAATAGAACCAAGAAAAAAACCACTTTTACTTGCCCATGTGGCACATTTTCCTACAAGGTCCTTCCCTTTGGGTTGTTCAATGCTCCTACAACCTTCCAATGAGATGTCATCTGCATATTCTTAGATTTAGTATAGGACACTATAGAAATCTACATGGATGATTTCACTCCATATGGGGATTCATTCCAAGAATCCTTAACCAATATATAGAATGTGTTTAAAATATGTGAGGATATGAACCTATCACTAATTAATGAAAAATGAAACATGGTCATGAGTGAAGGAATTATCTTAGGGTGCCATATTTCTATTAATGGTATTCAAGTAGATCAAGCTAAGGTGAGCATAATTAAATACCTACCTATATATTGCAAGAAAAAACATGTGAGGATTCTTCTAGTCCATGAAATTTAATTAATCCAGGTGGATATCAATGGCCACCCACCTTTTCCAACTGGCTCAAAAAAGTTTTCTGGCAATTTTAGTAATTTACTATTTTTAGCAGTTTTCACTTCTGGAGCCGTTTTGAGGCCCTAAACGATGTTTTTTTTGGTAAAATGGGTATAAATATGGAACTTTCTTTGATATTTCCCCTAGAATTAATCTCCTTGATTATACCTTTCCAATGAGCTATCATACGCATAAAACAGAGATCGTATGCAAAAGTTACGACCCCGAGAAGTTGATGTACTAACTTACCCAAACGGGGCCTGCATGACTTTTGGCGCTTCATATCCTAGGGTTAGGTTTTTGGATGTATAGGGTTTTTTGAATTCCTATTTATTGTAAAAATTCCCTCAGAGCCTCATTGTGATCATCTTCTTTCGAATGAGCACAACCGTCACATCTCTTATCATAGATAAGTTGCCACCATTCCAACAAGCTTATTTCCGCTGCATTTTACAGTTCCATCTTATTTCCTTATTGAATAGAAAACCAATTTTATTGTATCTATGTTATTTGGTGTTAATCACATGTTAATAATTTGTATTCATTTCATTATTCTCATAAAATCCAGATCAATGGTATCAGAGCGGTCTGCTCCTTTTCGTCTTAATGCATGTCCCCAACGAGGTCGGAGTACAAAGAGTTGGGTCTCGAGCTTGTTTCTCTTGAGGAAAAAATCTCTCACATGCCCAAGAAACCTCTCATGGCAGGAGAAAATAAAGATAATGGGACAGGCTATCCTTTCAAATTGTCAATTGAGGAATCCCTCACACAATAGAGGAACGAGATGATGGATAGTTTCATGCAAATCCTTCGACAGCTACCAACAGATGACACATCTTCTTTGAGAAGAGGCGTCGCCCCTTCAAGGTACAAATAAAATTCAATATTCCTATATTTGAAGGTCAGATAGACATAGATGTTGTAGACAAGTGGTTGAATCTACTAGAAGGTTATTTTTTTGTCCATAACTTTTTGAATAGAGAAAAGATTACTTTTGCACTCCTCAAAGTCATTCCCCATGTCAAAGATTGGTGGAAAACTTTATGTGAGCAAAATAAAATAGAGGAACCCTCATTATTTGCAGTCATGACCACCTAGGAATCCTTCAGGGATGCTATTAAGGAACAATACTACCCTGTCAGAATTTATGACAACTTTTATACCAAATGGACCACACTACGGCAAGAAAGAGACCAAGCAGTACCAGATTTCACAAATATCTTCCATACCTTGCGCACCAAGCTAGGTATCAAATATTCAGAGTGACATCTGGTGCTCAAGTATCATAGTGCTCTACATAGATACATTCATACCAAAATGGAATTTCTAGACATCTCATCCTTGGGCACGGCCTACCGATATGTCGTCAAAATCGAGCAGAAGCTCAAACAAAAGACACAAAAATTTGGGCCTGGGAACCCCTCAAAACAAAAGACAAGAAAGGGTGGCCCCAACCCATAGAAAAAAAGATAGATAAATCATGGACAATATCAAGACAACTAGTCCAATCCGCAAGCAAAGAAGGACACCGGAAAGACAAAGAAAGATACTGGGAAATGGTGCAACTTCCATAAGAGCCTTTGGCTTAACACTGTTGATTGTCACTCAAAGAAGTTGCTAGTGGCCAAAGTGAAAGCCTCAAAATAAGATGCGGGTTATGACTCTGAGCCAGAACTATAAAGGGGAAGATGGATCATCGATGTGGAATCCAGTGCCACTGTTGCTACCACCAAGCTCCAGCCTGGTGAACCAGACGAGCCAGAAGAAGGAGAGTGCCTCTTCCATTCACAAATGTGGGTAAAAGGCACCCCAGTGCAATTCATCATTGATAGCGGTAGCCAAAAGAACCTCATCTCAGCATAGGTCTTCAAGCGGTTGGCCCTGCTGACAATGGTGCACCCACAACCCTACACCATTGGATGGCTCCGCCATGGAAGTGATCTTTGCGTTAGCCAACAGTGTCGATTGTCATATGGCATCAAGCCCTTCAAAGACGAGGTATTGTGTGATGTTTCTCCTCTCAAAGTTTGTGATGTTCTTTTGGTCCAACCTTATTTATGGAAACGCCATGTTGTATATGAGTCTAGGCCTCGTAGTGTTATTATTACTTTGAACAGGAAATGGTACAGGATACCCGAGGCAATCCCACCTAGTACTATTTCCTTGATCTCTGCTAAGCAATGCAGAAAGGTGTTGGCGATCGAAATTGTTCGTCCGTCAATTAAGAGAGTGGAGCCGGTCCGGGGTTGTCTAAATAACCCAAGCCATTTGGAATGAACCACCCTGACGAGTTTAACGGCTCCGTTGGCCGCTCTAAGGTCTTAAGAAAACCAAAGAGAAAACTAATCTA
>JZKD02S1673125.1:726831-737040 GCA_000966675.3 Picea glauca | reverse complement strand
AACGATCTAATATATTTATTGAAATTAAACAATCTAATATAAATCTAATTAAGCTTATATCTGAATTAAACTACTTAATGAAAACAGTAAACAAAAGACTAACTGACCTGGAAACACTCCAAGTCTTCCCTGTGTATGATGACTTCAAAGTTGGTCGGAGGAAGGAAATTCGCACCGGTTAGTCCATAAGCTTCTCACAAATGATTGGCTGTGCTGCTCTTTGAGTTGTTAACAGGACAAACAAGACATAAAAGATCATAACAACTATATGATTACAAATCTCTGCAATAAGGGAAACCTGTTATGCAAAGACTTATATTTAACAATTCAATTCATGAAGAAGATAAACCTGTCATTCACAAACTGACTTCGACAATTATTATGTCTTTTATACACTTGGAAGAAACCAGATATGGATTACAGTGATTAAAATTATATCATTTGCACATGATCTAGATAGCTAAAGTAGTCGTAAACCACAAACAAATTGATATACACAACATGAAACAAAATGTTGATATAATGAGAAGCTAAAGCTGTGACAAAACACCAAATTCTACTTCAGTCTGTATTAAAAATCCATATCCTTGTTCTCCCAAGAATGAGGATCCAATTATTACAAAAATCATAAGTATATATAAGTCTCTCCACAGGGTAAAACCTCCCTGTGGATAATATCAAAATGTTTTAAATAATCTGGGAAATATCCCAAAATCAACTAAACTAGGAAATCAAAAATGCAAGTAAAATCTTTGAAATATCCCCTAACTGCTCATCAAAGCCACTGCCATTTCGAATTTACCTGCAATAGACCAAAAATAACCAATTAGAAAGACATTTCATCAACAAAACAATAAAAATTTGATCCTACAGAATCAGCTACAGAATCATTTGATTTTGTAGCTAGTCTAAAATAGCATACAGGACCAGATAGCAATCAAATGAAATCCTTTCAAAAGAATCAAATCCAATTTAATTTTCTTTTAATAAATATCCAAAACGAATCACTATGATTCCAATGATTTTATCATTCAAATTAACAAAATCGAAAAGGATGCAATCGAGACAGGGTAAGAATGCTCTGTTTTTTCAGTTGCCATAAAATCAGGTCAAATAGTAACCAAACTGTTTCATATCAAATGAAATTAATAGTGAATCATATCGAATAAGATACGATTTAATTCAACACAATCAAAATCGATTTGTTATGGCTATAACAATGTACATAAGATTCATATTGTTTTAATCAAATGCCAATATGGAAAGGTTGTTACAATTATAGTCAAAATGAAACATGTATAACAACATCAACAAACTTCCCCATAGATTTCGATCATTGAGTGTTACACAGTCAACAGACCGGACCAAAAATAGTAATCACAACCATCAACAGAACTGATAGTCATAAACTGGGCAATAATCAAATCGAATCGTGACTGAGTCAAATATAGAAACAAATCGTAATCCTGGGCATAATCACTTTCGTTCCCAAATCAAATTTAAAAAATATATTTGTTGCAATATGAATCGAACTGATAACACGGTCAAACAATGCGAATTGATAGGTCGGGTATAACAATCATGATTCGTATCTATTTGCAATTTGGTTATGCATTAACAGAATGGTATTCAAATTGGTCGAAAAATACATGGAATATGAAATCATAAGAGTTAACCATCATTGCCAACCATATCGTATAGAATATAACCAATTCGAATCGAAAAATTTGACTGTGTTCGAAATTGAAATACCAGAAACAGTCTGTGTTTAGAAAAGATATTAACAACTTCAATAAGCAACAGAGTATTCAGTTCAAACCAAATCAAAACAATCAAATCCAAACCATGATTAATCGAATCCAATCTAAATTCAATCAAAACTAATCCGGGAAACGAAATTCAATTAATCAAAACAAAAATAAGCATATGATGTATGCTTATGTGTCAAAGAAAATCCACATTGTAAACAGAGCTGATGAGTTTGTCATATAAACAGGTGATAGTCATACCAGTGATGTTGCTCGAGCTATTCCAATTTTGAATTAAAAATCGTTGTAGCTGACTCCACGTTCTTAAACAAAATCGAACCTGTTGTTCGTTGTTTCTTATCAGTGGCTGTCGATTTAGCCTTTTGATTGGTGAGCGTTGCAACTTGATCCTCCAGAGCATGAATTTTGGACTGTAGCATTGGCACATCAAGGTAATACCTTTCTAACCATGAGCCACACTGATCACATGGTGGATTAGCTGGTTGAGATAGAGCAGGAGGGGGTTTTGACAAGTCACCGGGTTTTTCACAAGGCATTTTAATGTTGGGGTAATTAGGATCATTTTGCAAGCAAGATGGTAGGTTTTTGACAAAGTCGTATGAGGGTTTGTCACACAGACCTTCAGAATAGGGATACTCACTTTCCAGGTAGTGTTCCACCTCTGAGTCAGGATCTTCACTCACCATGATAGGGTCAGGGTTGACAGGGGTCTTCGGTTTGTTCCTTTCCATGCTAGAGATTAATCGGGCATTCTTTTTGCCTTTAGAATTCATAGTAGATTTTTCCTTAGGCCTTTTAGCCACGGGTTTAATAGTTTCGACATCTTTGGTCACAGAATTTTGTAGGTCAATAGGTGAGTCGGGTAGCGGTTTAGGTAACAGAGCATTGTAAGGCACAGGGGGTACTGACTTTCTCTTGCTCACCACAGGTTTGTCAACCTGTGGTGGGCTTGAGTCCTCAAAATGATTGCGATTAAGAAAATCATCCCAACAGTCTCGATGTAACCCCAAATGACAAACCACAAGCATTTTAATTAACCCAAAGTGAAAAAGGTTGTTATCGGCCTGGTTTCGTTTGTATCTTTTAGACATTTTAAAAAGACTACTATGCAAGTAATAAGGCATACTAAGCTCATAACCCATGAAAACCATAAGTAGTCTAAGGTGGTACAAGAAAACGAAACCATACCGGCCCTCGCAGGTGATAAACTGCTTGGTTATCATCAGCAAGTCGTGCCAACGTTGCTTGAGCATATTCGCGGGCAAACCTTTGTCATAGGAGCTCACCCTTCGTGACTGGAAGAGCAATGTCCACAGGACATCTTCCACTTTGAAATTTTTTGATCATTTATGTCCAGTAGCAGGCAGACCAGTATCTAAACTGAGAAATTGCTCGTCAATTTCCAATTGGACATCCCCACCCTTGGCTCGACAGCCATCAAAGGTTAATGCTAATTGCCGAGCCACGCAAGGGTTGAAGCCATCAAACTTTCGTATGAACGGGAGCCATCCAAATTGCTCAAGGTCACTGTAAGCACTGTCGAACATCAAAAAAGCTTAGGAACCATTGGGTTCAGCCCTTACGACTGGAGCCATGGCGCGGGCACATGGTAGGGTTTGGAGAAACAACAACACATAGGAGCAAAAATCGCTTGGGCTAACAGCTACGAGCACTCAAAGGGGAGGCAAATTAATGTGCACGTGCGAGGGTGGTGGGATTATCACCGCCATGCAGCATAGTAATGGCAAAGTACATCGTTGTTCAATCAATCATAAACCACAATATTCGTCCAACCCAAGATTTAAACGGTGGATGACATACCAATGTGCCATTGCCTTGTTTGAAAACATGAACGTTGAATAAAACCAAACCCAAAGTTAAATATGTGTTTGTTGCATAATTCAAATCATTGTCATTCAACATTAAATCAAAACCCAAATGTTTAACCAATCGCGCCAAAACATTATGATCAAAGGTTTTTTAAAAAACATGGTGACAATTGATTTCATGAAATCGACAAGCCAAGAGCTTATAATAATAAGGATCACATTATATAAAAACCAAAATAAAACCATGACCCCTATAGAATGAAGTATAACCCATAAATTTACATGTTCAATGCCTTATCAATCAAATAAAAGTCAAGCTGCGCAATCAAAGTAAGAATGGGAAAATGGACATAGTTCGAAAATCATTCCAACAACTTAACAATAAACCAAAGGCAAGTACCAATCAGAATATCAATGAGAAGATCATGACAGTTCAAATATCGATGGAGGAGTTTTCACGCTTACAGTCGTGAAAACTAAATCAAAATCAATTTGCAAGTGTCGCAAGAAATGAAAATATCGTCTATTCGCAAAATGCGACGACAATTTGAAGTTCAGAAGACGTAGGTGTAGGCAGCTTATAGGGCAATAGAAAAAATTGTATTGGTTTCCAACAAAAGGTCATCTCTCAGACTGGGAAGTATGTATTCTTTGTGATTCTCTCTCAGAATAAGAGAAATATCATAGCCACATCCAGGGTCTCTGTGGCCGACCTCTCCACACAGCAGAAGCAAGTAGATAAGCTCATGGAAGAATACTCAAATATCTTATCCTTACCTACCAGAGTACCTCTGCACTACCAGGTCAAGCACCCCATCGATATGACCCCTAGTGCACCTCTGCCCAATGGGTCAGTCTATCGTTTCTCTATGTTAGAGAATGAGGAGATCAAGCGACATATGAAAGAACTGCTCCACAAGGTGCACATCCATCCCATATCATCACCTTGTGGGAGCACAATCATGTTGGTATAGAATAAATATGGAACCTGGTGACTCTACATTGATTATCGGGATCTGAATAAAATCACAGTCAGAAACTAGTACCTGATTCCCCGAATCGACGACCTGCTTGATCAACTCACTGGGGCCAAATACTTTAGTAAGATTGATCTGAAGTCTAGCTACCACCGGGTCCCGATAGAAAAGACAGATGTATGGAATATCGCCTTCAAGTCAGAAAAAGGTCATGCCCTTTGGTTTGACAAATGCTCTAGCCACTTTCATGAGGATGATGAACGATATCCTGTGACCATTCACCAATACTTTTGTAGTGGTTTATCTGGATGACATTCTCATTTACAACAATACTTGGGCCAAACACTTACATCACATTCAGCAAGTTCTGCACAACCTGCAGCAACACAAGTTATACGCCAACCTAGAAAAATGCTCCTTTATCATGGATAGGGTCCATTACCTTGGCTACATCGTTGATCAACATGGAATACATGTGGATCAAGCCAAGATCCAAGTCGTTCATGACTAGCTAGACCTAACCACACTCACTGAGCTTAGGAGATTCTTTGGCCTTGCCAATTTCTACCGCAAGTTTGTGCTGGGATTATCCCATATTGCATGGGCCCTCAACCAAATAACCAGGGGTGGTGGTAAGGAAAAATTTGTGTGGGGCTAGTCCCAACAACAAGCGTTCGATGATTTGAAGTAGCGCTTGTGCTTAGCTCCAGTACTTTCACTACCATACCTGCAAAATCCCTTTGAGATCGAGACAACTGCTTCAAACTATGTTGTGGGCATCGTTCTCACTCAGCATGGACACCCCGTGGCCTATCATTGTGATACACTATCGTATGTTGTCTGTAAGTACCCTAATTACAATAAAGAAATGTACTCCATTGTGCAAGCCTACCTCCAGTGGAGACATTACATTCTTTGGAAGGAGACAATCATCCACATTGATCATAAGCCACTGCAGTTCATGCAGACACAAGGAAAATTGCAGAATGACCACCATCAAAAGTGGTCCACATAATTGCAACAATTCCACCTCAACATCAAGTATAAAAAAGGAAGCACCAATCACGTTGTTGATTTCCTCAGCAGACCTCCAGTCACGACACTCACCACAGTGATAGACTCTTATGGCCATGAGACCTCTGGATGGCCCCAACTCTATGAGACAGACCCAAACTTCACCACCACCTACCCAATGTTGGGTGCAAACGCAGTTTTCAATAATTTCCATCTTCAGGATGGGTTGTTGTGTCATCTGGGCCATATATGTGTTCCATCAAGAAATTGAGTGAAGTTGATCTAGGAATCCCACTACATTCGTGTGGCAGGACTCTTCGGCATCGAAAATATAGTGGCGATGCTACAGAAACATTTCTATTGGTCGAAACTTTGACAGGAGGTTAACAAGTATAGCAGGTGCTGCACTGTTTGCACTATGGCCAAACCGACCACTAAGAAATAGGGAATGTACACCCCTCTTCCTATTCTTGATAGGCCATGGGAATCCATCTCAATGGACTACATGTCGGGCCTCCTATCCACGAAGCGGGAAAATGACTGTGTTTTTGTGGTTGTGGATCGCTTTTCTAAGATGACGATTCTGGTTGCCTGCAAGAAAAGCATCACAACATAGGCCACTACCAATATCTTCCTTGAACGAGTCTGAGTACATTTTGGAATCCCACAAACCATTGTCTCATATCGAGACAGTCAATTTATCAACACATTTTGGTCGAGCCTCTAGTCACTACTGGACACCAAGCTCACCAAATCCATGACCTTCCACCCCTAGACAGATGGCCAAACTGAGGTCGTAAATCGAATGATTGTGCATATCCTTCGCATGTATAATTCCAATCACCCTACCAAATGGGATGAGAACCTTCCCTATGTCCATCATATCTACAACCGAGCTCTGCATAGCTCAACCAACCACAACCCCTTTTAGGTGGGATTGGGATTCCA
Source organism: Picea glauca (assembly GCA_000966675.3). Lineage (NCBI taxonomy): Eukaryota > Viridiplantae > Streptophyta > Pinopsida > Pinales > Pinaceae > Picea > Picea glauca. The sequence goes on along the minus strand of JZKD02S1673125.1, from coordinate 730,503 downwards.
ACCATTGGGTCCCATAGATGTTGTACTTCCCCTTGTAGTCACCTCGACCGACTCATATGTTACTCCAACTGAAGATGAAAAATCCACTCAGTTCATTGAGAGGATCCAACACATCAGCCAACAAGTTCAGGATATCCTATAGAAGTCCAATGACAATTACAAGCAGCGCCATGATCAACATCGGGTGCCACACAAGTTTCAGGTGGGCGACAAAGTTTGGTTGCACTTGCAGAAAGAATGATTTACAGGACCCCATCGGAAGATTTTACCACTCTGTTATGGGTCGTACACCATCACCAAGGTTGTGGGGGATAATTATTTTAAGCTCATCATTCCTCCTTTCCTTGGCCTACACCCAGTTTTCAACTTGGATCTCCTTCGCCCTTATTTCCCACCATTATTCGACACCTTAGAAGTAGCAGAACAATTGGCACCAATAGATTTCAACCCTGACTGCATACAACAGGCATCCAATGATCATATTGTGGACAAATATATCAAGGGCACTCGATATCAAAGCATCCAACTTTATCGAGTCGTCAAAGCAGGGCAGCTCCTGCACCAAGGCAAGTGGCTCACCGGGGGCCAAATTCAGCAAAAATTTCCTCATCTGATGGGGGAACTCAACACAATGGAGACCATTTCTTCCTAAGGAGGGAGTATTGATCCAGGTGGATATCGGTGGCTACCCACCTTTTCCAACTGGTTCAAAAACATTTTTTGGTAATTTTGGTAATTTACTATTTTTAGCAGCTTTTCACTCCCGGAGCTATTTTGAGGCCCTAAACGATGTTTTTTGTGAAAATGGAGAAAAGTGTATAGGTTCCTTTGATATTTCCCCTAAAATGAATCTCCTTGATGATACCTTTCCAACGGGCTATCATACCCTTAAAACGGAGAACATATGCAAAAGTTATGACCCCTGGAAGTTGATGTACTAACTTACCCAAACGGGGCCCACATGACTTTTGGTGCTTCATCTCCTAGGGTTAGATTTTTGGATGTCTAGGGTTTTTGGCATTCCTGTTTATTTTAAAAAGGACTTCAGAGCCTCATTATAATCATCTTCTTGCGAATGAGCACAGTCGTCACATCTCTTCTCAGAGATAAGCCGCCACCATTCTAGCAAGCTTGTTTCCGCTACATTTTATAGTTCCAGCTTATTTCCTTATTGAATAGAAAATCAGTTTTACTGTATCTCTTTAGATTGGTGTTAAGCATTTGTTAATAATCTGTATTCATTTCGTTATGCTCATAAAATCTGAATCATTACTACTTTAGTTTCATCAAATATTTCAGAAAATTGACCTCCCCCTTATTCGCACTACTCTCCAAATATGTAGTGTAGTGAACATTGATAGGTATAAGAGAAAATAAACCATTAAATTTTAGAAATACCAAAACATTCATACCATAAACAACACAATAATATAAAGAAGAATCTTGTGTTGGCTAGGTAGGAAAACACCGTCAAATACTCCTTATGAAAGGAATCACTCCATAGTCCATGATTTCTAAAAAAAAATATGTCCAACATGTCTCAATCATAATGGTACGCATGTGTATTATACTTTCTCATGAGTATTCTTAGGGGTGTATTCCAACTACCCCTTATTATTATATCATTTCCTTTTAACTACCTAGTGGGCATGTTTATTACCCATCAACTAGCAAGTGGTCCTATTCCATGATTATTGCAATATTACATTCATTATCCCCTTGGGTACCTCCCTAGGTAACTCATATTATCCTCCTTTGTACACTATATTCCATCCCCCTTTGCATGTTTCATCCCCGAAACATGGGAAAAAGCCAGGTAATATGAATTTCTAAGGAAGGTAGTTAATTGGTACCATGCATGAGCATCCATCCATCCTAGTGAAATGTGAACATGGGGTCCAACTATGGCCTTTCCTCCTTCATCTTGATTTTATCTTCTCCTTTGGATCCATGTCTTCATTGTGCTACTTTGATATATTCTCCATGCATTTATTTTAGTCCTCCATGTTCCTCCATACTTGTTTCATTTCTGGTTCCATGTTGGTCCATAGTACGTTTAATGATGCACATGCCCTTGCCTTGATGACTGTTGTTTTTTTGTGTGGTGTGGGCGGTGATATACAATAACCATAGTTATCAATTCTTCTTTCTTTAATTCTTCAACATGTGGTTGTTTTGAGTTATTTATCTCCTTAGCTTCTTCTTCCTTTTTATGTCCTTCTTAGGTCTTTTCTTCTGATTCAACCACAAATTATTCATTTGATGTGTTAGTAGGTAATGAAATTAGTTTCCCTGCAAGGACTTCTTCAGGTTCCCCCTTGGTCCCTTCTTGCTTAGTTAGAGAAATATCTTGCAATGTAATTTTTTTTCTTGTACCAAAGCTTCAAAAACTTCTTTTTTCACATTCATATTAACTATACCAACTAATTCCATCCAATGATATCCAAGAATAATATCCACATCATACATATATATGACATCAAAATCTGAATCCAACATATATTTATCCATAGCAATCTTCAAATCTTTAAAAATTTGAATATTGTTGGCCCACAACCTATGTGCTTTGAATATTCTTTGCAGGGACTTGCAATCTTTCAGTGAAGTTAATATTCATCAAATTAGGCTTGATATAACTATGGTTTATAGAAACAATAACCTTCTTATTTTGAATACATCCATGAACCTGTAACAGGAATTTGTTACATGAAAATAAGTCATTATGGATCATGTTATCCTTCTTCCTAGCATAAGACCATCTATCGAGGTATAGTTTATCATATCTTCAGTTCAAAGTGCCATTATCTCTTCATATTTAAGTCCATATGAGTCCCACCATATGCAAGCATCATCCATTAAATTAAGGTATAGATCTATTTTTGTCAATATTGGATGTTTAGACTTTATCCATTTTATGTATTCTTCAATACTAGGGCCATCATCGTTTCCTAAAAAATACATCTTCTTTGTGAAAACCCAAAAATAGAACTAGGGTTTTAAATAAAATCAATTACTTTTCAATGGAGGTACTTTATGTAGTTAGGGCTTAAGGTGGCTAATGTAAAATGACCATAACTTCTACAAAAATTCTCGGATTGGTTATTATGAAAATAGTTATGAAATTCCACTGCCACTCTTGATCTACTAGCACTATTTTGACTAAAATATGTGCACTCTATGAAAAGATATCCAATTTTCAAAATGCATGTCTGTCACCGGAAAAAAACCTAAAACAATTGATTTTAAATTATCGATAACTTCACTTCTCGGACTCTGATTTAGACAAAAAAAAATTGAAATCAAGAGTTTTTTTAGAGGAACTCATATTTACAACTCATTTCTTCAAATGTTTCACAAAAAAATCAGAAATTGACTTTAATGTTGTAATCCTCTTTTTTCCTTCAAAAGTCTGCAAAAAGACAAAAAAAAATCTCTCCCTTTGTGACCAAGAAAAATATTTGGCACCACTTATATTGAACCTTGATAGATACAAGAGGGAATAAACCCTTAAAATTCATAAATACCAAAACATCCATACCATAAAAAAACACAAGAATATAGGGAAGAACCCTTAAGGTAGGGTAACACCATTAAATACTTCTTATGGAGGAATCACTCCACAAGCCATGCTTGATAGAAAAAAATATGATGACCTTTCGGCCTCTTATCCCA
>JZKD02S1673125.1:701625-712122 GCA_000966675.3 Picea glauca | reverse complement strand
GTAGCCGTCACATCTCTTCTCAGAGATAAGCTGCCACCATTCTAGCGAGTCTTTCACTCTGTATTTTTATAGTCTCTGTACATTTCTCTGATTAATAGAAATCATGTATTACTGTGTATCTGTGTTTATGGTTGCATATCTGATACATTTCTATTATATTATTGAATATCTGCAATATCTTTGTGCGTTTCTTTATTATATATCCGCTCTCATTTTGTGCCGAAAATAATCCGTATCAGGATCTTTGAATGGATTTGGGACAAATTTAAATTTCAGTACAACATATTACCTAGAGTCAGATGGGACGATAGAAAGAATTAATCAAATAATTGAAGATATGATGAGAATGTATGTAATGTACAAGTATTCTAAGTGGGAGGAATATATCCATTTAGTTGATTGTGCATACGACAATGGGTATCAAGGGTCATTGAAGATGAGCTTGTTTGAAGCAGCGTGTGGCAGAAAATACAACACAACGATAAGTTGGGATTGTTGGAGTTACTTCACACACACATAGGATTTATTTTTCCTAAGGTTTTTCCTTGTTTATTAGTCATTATTAGTAATTTATCCAGTCTCCTATTTTTTAGGAGAGAGTATACCCCCTGGATAATATTATCTTCAGTTGAAACTTCAGTTTGACTAATTGAGTTGAGTCTAGATGTTGCATTGGTTTTATCACCATGAAACATTGGGATCATCACCATGTTCATTCGCACTTGACTTGGGATCATCACCAGACTGGCACATTACCCTTGATTCCTTGATCTACTCCTCACTACACTTTGTTCAGTCGGTTAACTGAAGACCGGTTGACTAGTTAACTCAGCTAGGTGGTAGTTCACTCCCATAACTGCTTGAGACACTAGACTAGGTGGCAGATCACTCTCGTAACTATTGGTGTGTGTCCATATCACTCTACACCACCACTATGGCACATTGGTTCTCCTCCAGTGTGCATTCATTGATTTATACAGAGTATATCATGTGTAAATTATTCATTATTCATCATGGTTAATGAGAATTCTTCCATTCTTTCTCTCCTTCTTCTTGTTTCTCAATTTCTCTCTACAAATGTGTGTAGTATTTTCTAGCTAGATCTATTATGTGCAGTCCGTCAGTTTCAGAGCTGACAAACTGCTAAGCAAAATCTACACCAAAAACATTTGCAGGTACAAAATATTGAAGACAGTGGAAAGATGGATTTCCAAAAAGAATTCATTCTTACACCTTACAAATACTTTGCATGGAAGGAGAAAATAGTCATACATATCCAAACCAGAGGATTTTACAGGCTAACCTTGAATAGAGATACAGAACTGACATCAGCCATAGAAAAATCCAAGTACTAAATCGAATGGATGAAGCATTCAAAACAATTTGCAGTCTTATTTCTCCCTATCTCCTTTTTCACATATCTTCCTATAAGACTCCCAATGAAGCCTGGACCACCTTGGAAGGGATATTTGGACAAAAATATGAGATGAGGAGACACATGTTGGAGGTGGAATTTCTCACAATGGATCCAAAAATATTCTACAATATCCAATATCTCTTTACAAAATTCAAGGATTTACTATTGCAACTCAAAGTGTGCGGGGTTGATAAATCTAAGGAGGAGAAACAAATGGTTCTCACCATTCCCTCCAAACTTGGTCCTGAATTCTCTTTTTTCATGTCCACATTCCATTCAGTCATATTTTTCTCTGGAGCCACCTGGAAGATGCCTTCTCTTGAGGAATTTATCGAATCCCTGACACAAGAGAAAACCAAGCTCATCAACATGGAAAAAATCAAAGGCCCAAAGGCGCATGCACTCACTGCAAGATGGCAGCCATAAATATAAAAAATATAAATATAAATACAAAAGGAAATCTCACGCACATCCGAAGAAGGAATGGTACACAAAACCCTTCATTGATGCCTCCGGATACAAAGGGGAAAAGGGGAGAAATGAACGTATTGTCACAAAGGATTCCATCTAGAATCTGGATGCATGCAAAAAAAAATAGATCTAATTTCTCAAATACTTCAGCAAAACAACCTTGGATATCACATCCCTGAGGGTGCCAAGAAGAAGAAGCCAGAAGATCGAAATCCCAAGAAAGGAAATTCTAGCCATGCCTTGATTTCCATCAACTCCTCTCTCGATGCTTGGATCGTAGATTCAGGAATATCACATCACATGGTTGCCTCAATAGAAGTCTATTATTCATTGGATGCATGAAAAGGTCCTCCTATTCTGATGGGAGACAACTCTTCTATCGAAGTCACCGGCAAAGGAAGGATTGAACTCACCAATGAAAGCTTCAAGAATGTGTTTCATGTTCCCCAAAAAAATTTCAACCTTCTCTTCGTGTATCATATAACGAATTACAAAAATGAAAATAAATTCATATTCACACCAAACTTCGTGGACATCTATGACATGCAAACCAACTCCAAGGTTGCTACCAGTGAGGTAAATCATCAGTCTAGATTGTATACATTTTATGAATTCATTCAACCTGATTCTTCTTTACTTCTTACTCATGTTGATGAAAGTAGTAGGATATGGAACGAAAGGTTTGGACATTTGAATTTCAGATACATGAAACATCTTAGCAAAAAAATATTGGTTGATGGTCTACCAAACATCCATTTCTCCAAGGGAGTATGTGAGGGATGCATTCTCGGAAAACACCCTCAAGAGAAATTTGACAAAGGAAAGTCTCAGAGAGATTCTGCACCTTTAGATTTGATCCAAGGTGACCTTATGGGTCCTTTTATGCATCCGACTATCAAAAGAGTAAGGTTTGTTCTCATTTTTGTTGATGGTTTCTCACGTTTTACATGGATTTACTTTCTCATGCAAAAATTTGAGGTATTTCAACACCTCAAAGATTTCAAAGCCCTGGTTGATACACATTCCAGAAAGAAGATCAAATGAAATGATAATGGGGGAGAGTATGTCAATCATGAGATCCATAATATTTTCCATGAGGTAGGGATTCATTTGTAGCACACAGTTCCCTATACTCTGCAGCAAAATGAAGTTGTTGAGCGGAAAAACAGATCTCTAAAGGAGATGGCATCTTGCATGTTGCATGAAAATTCACTACCACGGAGACTATGGGCCAAAACACTTAATTGTGAAACATACATACAAAAAACATCTCCCCATAGATCTGTCAAGGGTAATACCCTCTACAAGGCTTGGAGCAGCCTCCAACCGAAAGTGACCCACTTTCGCATTTTTGGTTCATGTGCATGGGCCCAGATTCCCTCTGAAAAAAGGAAGGCACTTGATCCTTAAAGCATTGAGTGTATTTTTCTTGGATACCTTGATGGTGTGAATGGATATAGGCTTATTGATCTTTCCTTGGACCGGCTCATCATTAGGCATAGTGTCCAATTCAAGGAAAGTGTCTTGCATGTACCTCAGCAGTCGCATGCATACACCTTCATTCTTCCACCTACTTGAGATGATGAGCATGCACATGCCGACTCTTCTTCAAACAAGATTTTTGATTCATAGGAATCAGACGATTCAGATTCAGAGTCAGTGCAGTCAGATGCAGAGTTTGAGCATCCAGATGCAGTTGTAGAGCTAGAGAAGAGGCCCAAGTGGGAATAAACTACTCTTCAGGATACATGGGATCTCATTGGTGATCCGGCCGATACTAGGAAGACTCAATATTATTTCAAGGAGCCTCCTATTTCACTCACTTCCAATGAACCATTTCCCTCCAGACATCTCTTCTTGGTTCAGTTTTAGATCCATAGTCTTATGGCGAGGATTTTGGAAATCCCTTTTGGGAATCTGCCATGAAGGAGGAGTACAACTCCCTCCTCGAGAACCAGACTTGGGATCTGGTTCCCCTTCCTTCTGGGAGGAAAATTGTCAGGTGCAGATGGGCCTACAGGACCAAGAGAACAACAAATGGATATATTAGAAAATAAAAAGATAGGCTTGTCGCCAAAGGCTTTCAGCAGGTGTATGGTGTTGACTATGATGAGACCATCGCTCCAGTAGCGAAGATGGATTCCATTCGATTTGCACTTGCCATTGCGAAATCCAATGGATGGGAAGTCCATCATATGGACGTGAAGAATGCATTTCTTCATGGTGATCTCTCTGAGGATATATATATATGGAGCAGCCCCAGGGATTTATGCAAGACTCATCTTTGGTCTGTTGACTGAAGAAGTCCCTGTATGGACTCAAGCAGGCTCCAAGGGCATGGTATGCCAAGATGGACTCCTACCTGTTGTGATGGAACTTTGTACATTGTAAATCAGACCCGGATGTGTACATGATCAAGACAGTTGATTCACTTCTACTCTTAGTTTTGTATGTTGATGATTTGTTGATCACTCGTTGCTCAACTTCAGCAATTGCTACAGTCAAGAGGATTCTACATGACAGGTTTTTGATGACGTACATGGGTCCACTACACTTCTTCCTTGGAATCAAGATCATTCAGGATGCATCATGCATCAAACTATCTCAGGCCAAGTATGCACAAGATCTCCTTGAGAGATTTCACATGACAGACTGTGATTCTTCTACGACTCATTTCCTATCAGGAGTCAAACTTGAGGATGGTGGGGAGACTCCACTGGTTGACAACACACTGTACAGATAGGTAGTGGGGAGATTGTTGTATCTCACACACTCCATACCAGACCTCTCCTATGAATTTGGTGTAGTTTCCAAGTTCATGCAGGAGCCACATATGCTACATTGGAAGGTTGCAAAGCATATCCTTTGATACATACAAGGCATCATCACCTTTTGTATTCATTATGTAGCAGAATCTACATTAGATCTCATTGAGTTTACTGATTTTGACTGGGCTGGCGATAGCACTAATCACAAGTCCACATCTGGTTACTCACTTGGTCTTGGTTCTGGGCCTATCTGTTGGTTGAGCAAGAAGAAAGATTTCATTTCTCTATCTTCAGTCGAGGCAAAGTACAGATGCATAGTTAACATAACCATTCAGGCTATGTGGCTACATCATTTTCTCACTGAGTTGGTCATTCAGTTTCACCGACCGATCGTCATCTGGTGTGACAACCAGAGCACTTTGAAGTTCTACAAAGATCCAGTTCAAAGGAAATTGATGAATCACATTGATATCCACATGAACTACATCTGGGACTTAGTACACGAGGGGATCATCAACCTATAGTTTTGTCCTTCAGTAGAATAGACGATAGACATCTTCACCAAGACCTTCACTGAGCAAAATTTCCCTTATCTGTGAAGTTGTCTTGGAGTGAAGGACATATTTTCCTAGCAATTGTAGTTATTCCTTTTACATAAATTGTACCTTGAAGGGGGGGGGGGGCGGGGGTTCCCATGAGTTTTTCCCTCTTTCCTCACTTTATTTCAGTGTAGATTTTTTATTTGGATATCTAACATGGCCTCGTTGTCGAGACCCATTCTTTATTTTCACCATAGTGATGTTTAGGGGGGGTGTTGGAGTTACTTCACACACACCTAGGATTTCTTTTTCCTATGGTTTTTCCTTGTTTATTAGTCATTATTAGTCATTTATCCAGTCTCTTATTTTTTAGGAGAGAATATTCCACCTCGAGAATATTCTCTTCAGTTGACACTTCAACTTGACTAGTTGAGTTAAGTCTAGATGTTGCATTGGTTTTATCACCATGCAACATTGGGATCATCACCATGATAATGTGAACTTGCCTTGGGATCATCACCATAATGGTGCATTACCCTTGCTTCCTTGATATACTCCTCACTACACTCTCTTCAGTTAGTTAACTAGAGACTAGTTGACTAGTTAACTCAGCTAGGTGGAAGTTCACTCTTGTAACTGCCTGAGAGACTAGACTAGGTGGTCATTGGGCTAGAAATGTTAAAGGAAATGGAAGAATAGATGGAAAAATTCAGGAAGAATTTAAAAGTTGCACAAGATCAGAAAAAGAGTTATGCTGGTAGAAAAAGAACAAATAGAGAATTCAAAGTGGGAGAGCATGTGTTTTAAAAGTTAAATCTAAGAGAAGCTCACTAAAATTGGGAAGTTTCTCAAAGTTGGCAACAAGATAGTATGGGCCTCTTGAGGTCTTAGAAAATATAGGACCAATTGCATACATGCTAGAATTATTTGCATCCATGAGGATTCATAACTTGTTCCATGTGTCTTTGTTAAAAAAATTATGTTCTTGATCTTAATCATGTGATTGATTGGAATGTGATCCAGGTGGAACACGAAGGGGATTTATGGGTGGAACCAGTGTGCATCCTGGACCAGAAAATAAAATTTCTCATGAACAAATCCATAGGCATGGTAAAGGTTCAATGGACTTGTTACAATCCTGAATATGCTACATGGGAGCATGAGGAAGCCATGCAGGAATCATACCCGCAATTTTTTGCAAATTTTGAAGAAACATGAATGTACATTTGTACCTAAGTGAATGAAGACTCGATTTTGGCAGTTGAAGTTCCTAGAGCCACAACTCTGAGATTCATTTCCAACCAATGATAGGTTGAGGGGAAAAGGAAGTTGATGGTTGGATTGTTGCGTGAATCATTAAGTTGCAGAATTATCATGTATGTTGATGTAATGTTTTTATATATGTCAATGTGTAAACTGTATGATTATGTGCACTAAGGAAATTGCAGTTTGTAGGGGGAGGGGAATGTAAAATACCCATTTTCAAACTCCAATCTAGAAATGTGTATTGTAAATATAGCATGTGGTCGAGATCCAAGCAATGTATATTGTAAATGTGATGTATGGTCGAGAGCCAATATGTAAATGATGTAAATTAAAATTTAATGAATAAAATGTATCACCAGTTGCAGATAGACACGGACGGAGATTGGGGGCTAAGTATACACAAGATAGGGTAGGGGTCCAAGGGGGAGACTTATCCATATCTATTAAACCAAAACATATTTCCTATTTTTCTCTAAATTATCCTTGCCATGAACCTTACATTAGTTGTTGAGTGTTCTAGAGCCCAATCAATGAATTCGTGTAAAAGGGTTAGTGTGAGAGTCACTTCCCATTGTTATTGAGAGAATGGGGGATAAGTACAATCATCTTGGGGAATAGTTCAATTCAATCAAGCAAGAGAAAGAAAGGAAATTCGTATGGGTAGGAGACCAGTTTTTACACATTCACATTTTTGCATAGAGAGGGGTTTTTACATGGAGTTTTCTGACCAGCAATGGAGTCTGGAGTGTGGGGGCTTGTAGGTAGTGGTTGTGGACATATTTGGTTATTGTTTGGAGCTATAATTTTGTGGAGAAAGAGTTCATATGCATGGAAATGACGAGTTGCTTGAAATTTGGCCAAGGAGCATGCATTTTGGTTGTTGGGTGAATTTTTGTTGCAACTATAGAATTCATGAAGTCCCATCAATTATAATTCTCTTCCAACCTGTGTTGGAATCCCTGGAGGGGAGTGGAAAGGCCCGAGGGACTGTGAGCAGTGAAGGGGGATTCCATCCCTTGGGTTGTGTAGGTTGAGGGGAAGTTTGTTGGTGGACTGGAATTCACTGAGAGTTTAACTATTGAAAGGGGGACATTAGCCAGCCTTAGGGACCTTTGTCTCTTGTGGATGCATATTCTCAGATCAGGGGTGTCTTTTTGTTGAGAAATGGAACAACAAGGCTACGTTTTGGAGGAACATCTATCCTCTGCAGCGGGATGCACGTTTTATAAGATATCCATTCTAATTGTTGCATTTAATTGTGTTAAAATTTTATATGTATATTTGTTGTGCATCTACTCTGAGTTATCTTGGTTAATGTTTCTTGTGATGAGCATAATGATGCATTTAAATACATTTTTACAGGTGGAATGTTGTTGTATTTTATATAGATGTTTCTACACATAGTTTAGCAATTGTATTTACATTTTTGTAGAACATGGATAGTTGATGAACTTATATTTCTTATTGTATGTTAATTTCCACATTAAATTAGTATCAAAAATTTTATTGGGTCGTTTTAGTAGTGACATGACCCAACTGGGGGTTGGTTATGTTACACTTTATCCCTAGGTTCTAGGTCTCCATTCCTTCGAGATCTATTAAACCAAGGCAGATTCAATTACAAATAATCTCAACTCAACAAACCCTTATCTTATACAAGACTTCTAGAACTCAACTAAACATAGAAATTACAATAATTCAATCTTAGGAAACCCACTACCTTAATTAGTAAATTTAAATATCCCCCAGGTCTAATCAACAAGGTTTTTTTGGAGGAAAAAATGATTGTGCATCACAATACATCCAACATGTCTCGGTACAATGATACTCATGTGTATTTATGTTTTATCATGAGTATTCTTAGGGGTCTATGCCAACTACCCCTTATTATAATATTATTTCCTTTTAACTACCTAGTGGGCCTATTTATTACCCATCAACTAGAAATTGGGAACACTCCATGATTATGGCCACATAGAATTCATTATCTCATTGGGTAGCTCCCTAGTTAAATCATATTATCCTCCCTAGGTACATTACACATAGATTCTTAGTGGAAAAAATATTTCCATACAGTCTTTGACAACATTAAGGAAAAATTAGCCTCATCCCCTATATTGCAAGGTCCCAAGTAGAATATTCCATTTCACATACATACAATTGCATATGATCGAGCACTAGGGAAATTTTTAGGCCAACAACAAGACAAGAACCCATTTTCAATTTATTTTATCATCAAAAAATTCATTGGATATTAACTCAATTATATTATCACTAAGAATGATTTCTTGCAATATTATTTTCCATAAACAAGTTTAGACATTATGTTTAGTTTTTGCACATACAATCCATGTTGCCATCGAATATTTAATGAACAAAATTTATATTAATGGCGGGATAATTAGATGGATCTTACTACTACAAGAATTAGATCTAACAATCCTTGACAAACTAGGTAAGCATAATGTTGTTATAGATTTCCTATTAAGACTGACAAGTACTACATATAATGAAGTTGTGGATGAAAACTTTTCAAATGATTGCCTCTTTGCAATCTCTATAGATACTCCCTAGTTTTGTGACATAGAAAACTACCTAGCTATAGGGATATTTCCTCAATACTTCTCCTACAGAGAGTGTTTTGAAATTTTTAGGAAAAGTTTCATTTATACATCGATAAAGGGATACTTGTTCAAGCTTGGACTAGATTAGATTCTCAAAAGGTGTATAAGATAGGATGAGGTACATGACATTCTCCATGCAAGTCATGATGAACCTTGTGGAGTCCATTATGTTACAAAAAGGATTTCCTACAAGATCCTACAAGTTGGATATTATCGGCCTACTCTGCATAAGGATATTGAATAGTATGTATCCCATTGTGATGAATTTCAAAGTATGGGCAAGACAAAAAAGAGGCATGAAATTATATTACATCCCCACTATCTCATTTGAACCCTTTGACAAAAATGGCCTTGAATTTATAGGACCCATTGACCCTCCTTTAAATCAAAAGAATCTCATCCTAGTCTGCATTAACTATCTAACCAATTAGACAGAGGTAAAGGCCATGAAAACTGTAAATGAAGAGAAAGTAGTGTAGTTCCTACATGAAAATATATTTTCTAGATTTGTGGTACCAAGAGAAATTGTGACGGGACAAGGCCCTAAGTTCACCTATATTATGATTGAAAATCTCATGCCGTTGAACAAAATGTGCCATAGAAAATCAACTACATACCACTCTCAATCTAATGGCTAAGTAGAAGTGACCAACAAAGAGCTAGAAAACATCCTCACAAAAATAGTCCACTTCCATAAGAAAGATTGAGAAAACAAATTGGTTGAAGTTGTATGGGCATATAATACAACTTGGAAAACCACCAAAAAGTTCACATCCTATGAGCTACTATATGGAAAAAAGGAAATGTTTCCCATAGAATTCGAGATAGAAATGCTTAGAATGGATTGAACCCTAAATTTGGACCTATCAACAACCCAATAGGAAATATTACAATAGATAAATGCCTTACATGAGTATAGGAAGCATGCATTGATTGACACTTAGGTAGTCCAACAATAGAGAAAAAGATGGCATGATAAGTTTATCAAGTCTAGGGTCTTCAACGAAGGAGATTGGGACCCATAAATATGTCATTTTTTTCTTAATTTTATATTATGACCGCATTTTAGAAACCTCACGGTCATTATAGATCTAATGGCATTGATTTGGTAGAATTATGGGCACTATGTCAAAATATAACTACTCTTGAAGCTAGTCTACCCTTAAAACATGTATGCAACCATAGATATAGGGTTTGGAACCTCCTAGATATTCTCCAAGGTTATAAATCCCATAAACAAGCATGATATAATGTGAAAAATAACCTCCAAAGTGGATTTCATGCTCAAATCAAGCAAGTGGATCCATGATATTTGGCCTCAACATGTGGAGTGTGAATAACACTCAACCATCTCTAATGGTATCCAATGTGTAATCTCCTCCTCAAATCATGCTAACCATATCCATAATTCA
>JZKD02S1673125.1:677826-687955 GCA_000966675.3 Picea glauca | reverse complement strand
GAATGTGCCTCTCTCTCTCTTCATTCTTCTCCAACTGCAGCTCCAAACTTGCGCTCTAATGAACAAGTGAGTGTGTGTCCAAATGAGGCGCTAGCCTCTTTATTTATACAATCTGGCACATGTGGACGGAGGTGTCTTTTCACTGGCAGGGCTGACTTCTTATTCTGGGTGGTTATAACCACCTTTAATATATTATGGGGGCAACTTCTCATTTTGCCTATTACAATTAGGGTTTGACCAATCCGTAAAAAGGGATTTGGTCATTTACAATACCTGACATGATCAATCTGCAAAAGGGGATTGATCTAATGAATAATACATCAATAATAATTAGAATACTCTTTGTAGTTACAATATTTCAACATCCTTCTTTTCCACATCTCCAGCATACCTTTACAAAATATCCAGGAGATTTAGATCTACCCTTAGACTTATATATCCCACTTGAGGACTTAGATCTATTTCTTTATTGGGAGTTCCCTCTTGCAAATAATGCATCAGTGCTCTGTCCTTCCATGTTCTTCTGTCTCATCTCCTCCGACAAGAAGGATGAGACCACTTCATCAAACTTCAAGGCAATTGTATTACTACCTATGGCCACAACCAAACTATCCCATGAGTCTGGTAAAGAGAACAGTAAACTGATACACTTATCTTCATCTGAAATTTTAATCTCAACAAACACTAACTTACTTACCACAGTATTGAAGAAGTTCAAATGCTCTACCATTGAGTCTCCATATCTCATCCTCGAGTTATAAAACTTATTTCTTAGGAATAGTTTATTTACTATGGACTTAGACTGATACAACTTCCCCAACTTATCCCATAAATCCTTGGTTGTAGCTTCCTCTGACACATTCAGTAATATTGAATCTGAAAGACACAATCGAATTGTACTCTTCAGCTTCTGATCCAACTTTTTCCAATCATCTGTTGAAGTTCTTGTAGGTGCAGTACCTGGATTGACCGTGATCCACTGATTTGTGTCCACCAACAAATATTCCATCTTGAGCTTCCATGGCTCAAAACTTTTCCCATTAAACTTCTTGATTTCCATTTTTGAACTGCTCTCCATTTCTCGTCACCTGAAGAATCAATATCGCAGATCTCCCACTGTAACAAGGCTTATCACAGTCCCGAGCCAAACCCTTGACCATAAAGGCATCCCCCTAAATCCAATAATTTCTCTGATACCAAATGTATATTTTAATCTTGTACAATTATTTACTACAAACATATTTTCAGTAAAAGAACAGAAAATATACAATGGAAAATACACACATTACATAGATATTTTTCCCCTGGAAACCCAAACTGGGAAAAACAACATATTATGTGTTCATTCATGTCATACATTGTTTACAATAAAATATACATATAGGATCCATCTTCATCCAAAACCCTAACCCAGTGACTTGGATTAGTCAACAACCCTAATTCCTTAACCAGAAATAGAAAACCATCGGCAAAAAACCATGTGTCGAAAACCACCCAACAATGGACACAAAAATAAAGGTGACACAAAAAATGAGGCAAAAAATGTGACACATTTCCCGAGGCAAAAAAATTATTAGGGGAACTCCCCTCGAACTCCCGCACATCTAGCGCATTGTAGAAGACACTAGCGCTAGCCATACAAAGAATATAACACATACCCAACAAAGGGAAGGGATAAAAATAGATAATATCAACACCTTAGGTGGCCTCCATGAAAGGTAGATCAATGGTTGGATTTATCCCACCTATTTAGATCAATGACTCACAATATTTCATAGGAGGTCATGGAAAAGGAGAGACTGAATAAGTAAAGCCACGTGAATGGTGGAGATTTCACCTACTTGATTAAATCAACAACTAAGGTTTCCTCTGCAAAGGGATTATCTATGACTAATGATCCTCCCATGGAACCAAATCAACATTTCATAAATCATCACAATGGATGGGTATGTCGGGGGTTCAAAAACTTAGAGGTGCCACGAAAAACTAGGATTCCCCCTAGAAAAGTAGATTTGCAACCATAATAACATGTGGGATATCTTGGAAGATAAAGAGAAAGACCTCATTAGTGTTGCAAACAGCTCAAATCATTCCCACATGATTAAATAAATGGACCATAATAGATCTGCATGAATTATAAGAGAATAAAGAGGAGTGGACTTGATGCAGGAGCATCTCTCCACCTCAACACATGTCAGCTCATAAACATGTGTGGTGTGCATTCAAGGAAGGAGAGACATCATCGTCTCATTTTTTCCTTGAGAATCCAAGGCGTGATCTAGGAATTAATTGAATACAAGTTGGAAGAGTCAAGTTGTGTTTTCGCACAAGTTGGAGATAAGGTCACCATTAATAGGCTGACGGCAGAAGGGATATGCATCTGATTTGGAGCATATTTCCATCATTTTAGTATGTCCATTAGATAGGTTTTTTGAATGGTGATGTGACACCACTAATGTAACTTGCGAGGGAATCTTGTAGAGCCCCTCTTGTATAAATCTTTGTATTATTGTCAAGAAGAGGTTGGTCGGAATATAGGGAGACATATAGAGAGTCAAGACTCAGTTGTAGCTCGAACTCCACCATTATAATTTGGAATTATACCATTAATAGAAAATGATTGTTTTTCCTGTTTCACATTTCAGTTCAATGGATGTTGTGTTATGAATGTATTTTACATGTTTGTTAATTGTATATGAAAGTTGGAAATCGTATGCATGGATAGAGATACAATTTTCTATCCGCGAGTATGTTGAGTTAAGTATGGTTCTCTAGGATAAGTGCAAAGAGTGTGTGACAGAGTAAGGAAACTTTGTAATCCAATGCAAGGAGTGTGTATCTGAAATCAGTGGAGTCAGAAGAGAAGTTTCTAGGAGTTTATTTACAAACGCATGGAGAAATTTCAAGGTGGTTAAGTCCCTTGAAAAGAAATATTGTGAGGAGAGAAGCACAATCCAGAGTTATTGAACACTCTAGAACACTCTGCCAGGAGGGCATCAAGATTGCTTGAGAATTCACAAGAAAAACACTGTGGAAAGTGTTGAAGAATTCTAGGATTGTTGAACATTCTGGTGAAGGAAGGCTTTGCAAGAAGTGCATCGATAAAGGAAAGGAGATGTCGTAAACCCTTTCCATAAGTCCGAGAGAGGAACCATCGAGCAGACGATCCAAGCTCAAGGAGTGCACCTAGGAATTGTAAGTTCATATTACAAATCTCAAGGGGCAGAGTGAGATACTACCAGAAGGGAACGAGAAGATCATAGAAGAACTTGGAACCATGGAGGTTCTCAAGCCAATAAAACTCGCAGGAGGGTTGCACAAATTTCTGCAAGGAGTGCAGAAAGGAGTCTTCGAGAATAGACTAAGCCTCGAAAGGTGAATTTTGCGCTAAGTGTGCCAAGGAGTTAAGGACTTTCTGAAGTCATGAAGATGAAGAAGTGACTCTTTTTCGAGGAGAGACAGGTGGTAGAATATCGAGAGGTTCGGGAGCAATAACTTCGGAGGGTTCACAGGAACAAACAAGGATTCTTCGTGAAGTCACGAAGAGTGATCTCGATCCAAGTCGGTGGATCTGGAAGGATGCGTGGCAGAGGATCAGCACATCCCTGATTCGCAATCGGAAGGAGAAGAGTCGAGGGGAGACAATACTTGAGAAGTACGAACTCATGATTCGATCACAGTCGTTGATCACTAGGAGAATGAGGATCATAGATCTGGTCCCAAAGTATTCGTCGATTTGGAGATCGGAAAAGGGATAAATCCGCTCGCGAGAGTCCCGAAGTACAAAATTGCGAAGGGGATTTCCCGACGATCATAGTCATGGTCATATCAATGAAGGAGCCTAACACTGAGAGCTAGTGCCCGTTGGCACAAGATTTGAGAGCGTTAAGAAGAGGGTTTGTAGGTGCCACATTGTGGGTGCCAGAGGAGTTAAAGAGGGCATGTGTCATGTTGAAATCGGTTCCACCAGGGGACCAACGAGTCATTCAACTCGACGACTTGACCGATCCTAGATCAGGAGGTCGTGCCAGCCCAAAAGGGGAAAGGGGTTGTCACTAAGAGTGGTATCAGAGCTTGATTTCATCGGCAGATTGTGGGTGAGGGGAGAAGAAGAATATAGTATGATACAGAAGTGGTATCATAACTTGATTTCACCTGTAGATAGCAGGTGAAGGGAGAAACGAAGGAGATAGTCTGACACGAAGAGTGGTATCAAGGAACAATTTCATCTGTAGATTTCAAACGAAGGAGGAGATGGAGATGCTCTCATTTGTAGAGTGAACAACAGATTTTCTAGGAGGGTAGGTAGAAGGTGAAGATGGTCATCGAAGGTCATAAATTCAAACCAGGAGAATTCTATTCGCAAAAGAGAAGAGAGAAGATGGACAAGGAGCTCAGTGAAATACGAGCGCAGATGGAGAAGCTTGCATACAAGATGCAGCAGGATTCAAAGGTACACTGGACGTATGAATTGGATTTGAAGAGAATAGCCAGATGGCCGGTCCAGAAGTTGTTGGCCAGAAGATAGCAGTAGGTGTTAAAAAGGTGGCTAAGGCATGCTGGAAACCTCATTCATGAGGAAAATATATTTGGCAAGAGTCTCATAGACTACCAAGTGGGCAATGAGGAGAGGTCAGTGGATCTCGTAAACTGCCAGGTGGGAAGAGGAGACATCCCAAATTTCCAGGAGGGAAAGGGAGAAGAGATTAACTCAGCTGAGAGTTCATTAATAGGTGAAGAGGAGGAAAAAAAAAAACCTCACTCATATGGAGATTCATGCAGAACTGTGAGCCGTGTGAATGAATATGATGACAAGTTAGAAACTTTCATCACAACAAACAAGGAGGATCAAAGGGACGTTCTGATTATTGGGGGAGTCAAGATATTCCTACCAAGCAACTGAGGAGAGGCTAGCACAGATGTTGCATATACAGCAGAAGGAAAACACCCAGTTGAGCTACTCACTCAGTAGGAATTGGAGTTGAAGGCATTGGAGAATTGGTTAGAGAGTCCAGAACCAGAAGGTGATTACCATGAGATATCCATTCCAGAGGAGACACACTAGCATGGGTTGTAGATGGAGGAAGATGGAACGAAGCCAGCAGAAGGAATGATAGGGATCAAAATGTCAGGAGAAATGGTAGTTGAGCAAAAGCCCAGTGATAAGGAGCCTGCAGGGGTGAATACTACAGCAGAGTGGAAAGCTAAGGCCACAAAGGAAGAATATGTCTTGGGAAATACGTGTGATTCACCCATTGACAAGAAGCAAGTGCAGCGAGATAGTATTCAACAGAAGAGTCATTCAATGGAGTAGTTGGACAAGGTGATCGATGAGATAAGGAATATGATGTTGGAGTCAGCAAAGGAATCAGTCAAAAAGAGGAAGTTAGATGACAAGAAAACTGCATGAGCAGTGGGGAAGATGCAGGGGTAGAAGCAGTGGAGCAGAGGAGCCGAGAGGCATCTCCAAGAGAAATTTTTGGATCCAAGAGGATTTCAACCACGTTGGAGACCTCATGAGCAGGAGCTCATGATTTTTTTCACTATGGAGTATGATGCAGGAGCATCGCTCCACCTCAAAATTCACCAACTCATAAACACACGTGGTCCACATTCAAGGAAGGAGAGACATCGTCGTCTCATTTTTTCCTCGAGAATCCAAGGCGTGATCCAGGCATTAATTGAAGACAAGTTGGAAGATCCAAGTTGTGCTTTCGCACAAGCTGGAGATAAGGTCGTAATTAATAGGCTGACGACATAAGGGATTTGTATCCAATTTGGAGCAGATTTCCATCATTGTAATATGTCCATTAGATAGGTGTTTTGAATGGTGATGTGACACCACTAATGTAACTTTTGAGGGAAGCTCATAGAGCTCCTCTTGTATAAATATTTTCATTATTTCCAAGAAGATTTTGGTCGGAATATAGGGAGAGATACAGAGAGGCGAGACTTAGTTGTAGCTCGGACTCCACCATTGTAATTTGGCATTCTACCATTAATAGAAAATGACAGTTTTTCATGTTTCACATTTATGTTCAATGGATGTTGTGTTATGAATGTCTTTTACATGTTTGTGAATTGTAGATGAATGTTAGAAATCATCTGCAGGGATAGAGATACAGTTTTCTATCCGCGAGTATGTTGATTTAAGTCTGGTTTTCTAGGCTAAGCGCAAGGAGTGCGCAATAGAGTAAAGAAACTTTGTAAGCCAACGCAAGGAGTGTGTATCTGAATTCAGTGGAGTCATAAGAGAAGTTGTCAGGAGGGCACACCAAATTTATTTACAGACACAGGGAGAAATTTCAAGGCGGTTAAGTCCCTTGAAAAGAAAGACTATGAGGAGAGAAGCACAGTCCAGAGTTACTAAACACTCTGGAACACTCTACCAGGAAGGCATCGAGCTTGCATGATCATTCACAGGAACAACACTGTGGAAAGTGTTGAAGAATTCTAGGATTGATGAACATTTTGGTTAAGGAAGGCTTTGCAAGAAGTGCATCGATAAAGGAAAGGAGATGCCTTAAACCCTTTCCATAAGGCCGAGAGAGAAACCATCGAGAAGTCGAGCTAAGCTCAAGGAGTGCACCCAGGAATTGTAAGTTCATATTACAAATCTTAGGAGGAAGAGAGAGAGACTACCATAAGGGCATGAGAATCTCATAGAGGAACTTGGAACCGTGGAGGTTCTCAAGCCGAGCAAACTCACAGGAGGGTTGCACAGATTTCTAGAAGGAGTGCAGAAAGGAGTCTTCGAGAACAACCTAACTCTTGAAAGGTGAATTTTTCACTAAGTGTTCAAAGGATTCAAGTACTTGCCAAAGTCTTGAAGATGGAGAAGTCACTCTTTGTTGAGGAGAGATAGGTGGTAGAATATCGAGAGGTTCGGGAGCAGGAACTTCAGAGGGTTCACAGGAACAAACAAGGATTCTTCACGAAGTCATGAAGAGATATCTCGATCCAGGTTGTTGGATCTAGAAGGACACATGGCAAAGGATTAGTGCATCATTGATTCACGAATGGAATGAGAGAAGTCGAGGGGAGACAAGACTCATGAAGTACGAACTTATGATTCAATCACGGTCGTTGATCGCGAGAAGAACGAGGACCGTATATTTGGTCCCAAAGTATTCGGAGATCGGGAAAGGGAGAAATCTGCTCGCGAGAGTTCTGAAGTAAAAACTTGTGAAGGGGATTTCCCCATGGTCATATCCATGGTCACATCAACGAAGGATCCTAGCACTGAAAGATAGTGTCTGTTGGCGCAAGAGTCAAGAGCGCTAAGAAGAATATCCACAAGTGCCACATCGCGGGTGTCGGAGGAGGTAAAGAGGGCCTATGTCAAGTTGAAATCGGTTCCACCAGGGGACCGATGAGTCATTCGACCTGACGACTTGACTGATCCTAGACCGAGAGGTCATGCTAACCCAAAAGGGAGAAGGGGGTTGTCACCAATACCTAAGGACCCGAAAACAACTTAGATCTTCCATGTTGATCTAGATTAATGGCCCAAACTTAATCAATGTGAGATCCACTCTTGAGGATGTAGAGGAGGCCAATAACAATAGAGATTTGGTCAAGATTATGGATTTCTCCCACACAAATTAAAATTTTCCACATGTCCCCATCCAATGATTTTCCCCTAGGAAATATATATCTACACAACCAATAAGATCTTGCCACTTGTCCCCCTCCAAAAGATTCATCCAAAGGGACCCATCACAAAATATCCACAACCAATCACAAGTTACCATGTGTCCCTGTTAAAAAATGCATAAAGGGCTTTAGCGGGGATTTTGCCATAATTATTTTTCTAAAAATAAGGGGGCTGGGGAAAATCAAAAACGAAAAACTTATATAGTCACTTGTTGTTGTCGTGACCCGAAAAGAAAATCGGTATTGAGAACCATGAGAAGAAATAGGGATTGAATGTTCCACCCAAAAAAGTAATAGGGGTAGATACCATATCCCAATTGGAAAAAATGAAACATTCATGACCAATGAACTACCACTCTCAATGACCACCATGAGGGTTGGAACACTATCTCTGTGCTCGGGAGGGTTACATCAAAATAAGATAGAGGTAGATACACCATGTTTCTTGGTTGCCTCCCAATATGGCTTCTCTAAATTAGACATCACGAACTGATGAAGTGATCAAGAAACCCACCCACTCCCCTAAAGATATGGGATTCATGCCACTTTCGGAAAAATATGGTCTATAAAATGGGATGTTGTAGCATCACAAAGGGGGGACCAATGAGAGTTTTGTACAGTTACACTGCTAAAATCTTGAGCAATGGTTTCTCAGAGGGATCTACAACATTGATACCATCATTTTCTCTTCTCTCATTATCCTTCTCTCCATAGGCGTTATTTGAGTAATATATCATGTAAATGGATTCAATAAGGCCTAGGACTATGATTTTATAACCGCTGCTCTCATTTCCCTTGTTGTAGTAAATAATTAATGGTTGCTACAGGACTCCAATTTTATAGTCCCAACCCCTAAGGATTTTATTATATCAAATGAATTGTTAAGTTTGTTACTAAAAATTGAGGCCTAGGTAGCTCTTCCACTAGTTGATGAATAAAGCTCGAGCATATTATGATTTTTTTCACTCTCTAAATTTTTTGTCTCACATGGTGTTGAATGAATCAATGGATCTATGTTTTCCTTTCCCTTTGGTTTTATGTCTAATGAATATGTGTGTTAGGAAATTTTAGTGTTTAGTCTCTTCCTAAGTTGATAGTTATTCCTTTTTTCATTTAGTTTCTAAGGATGAAGGTATGATTAAGATGACCCTTTGAGTTGAACCAGCTAATCCTATGATCCAGGGGATCAAATTTTGCTCAAAATTCAAAGTGCTCGGAATCACTTCAAATTGAACAGGAGCGTAGGCCTCATCGTCACGAAACCAACGCAACTCGTTTGGGTTCAAACGGATGTCGGATGAGAGGGATATCGCATTCTATTCAAAACGACCAACAAGAAAAAAAAATGTGTTGACTGTACAGTCCGTACGGATGCTGACGTGGTAGATCGTACGACATGTGGCAGGGTCGTATGACACATGGAAAGAAATGGTGTGGACATTTGGCGTATGACGTAGCTTTTTTGCGGTGAATGGGATGATGACATGTGGCATTATCAGGGCAAATGGTTTGGTGCCACGTGGCCCAGACATGGGTTTCCATGTGGCACCCTGTCATTGGATCGGTTGTTTAAAGTTTATGGAGTTCACCGGACTCGACCCCGTGACCTCCACCCGCATGCAAAGCTTTGGAAAAGACCACCAACCAATGCGCCACCATAGTGTTTCTTAACACTATATGGTGTGAATTATATTTGAGTTTGAATGTTTTAAAGTTGGCGCGGGGGTCGGGCTGGGGCTTAGCCCTAGCCCGTGGTTATATTGTTAATGCATATGGCCACTGGTTTAAAACTTTGCACGTGCACATTTCAAACTTTAAGCCCTGGTCGTATGTATATACCATGGGACCTCTAGCGAGCACCCCTGACCGTTGCCTTTTGGTTTTAAACATAGCCATTTTTTAATACGTGCGGTCATATGGTGGTGCATGTGCCCTTGGCCTTGGTGGTTAAGGGCTAGCACGTAACCATCCTACAGTTTGTATCGGTTGTGCGGTTTCACCCGGTGTTGGTTTTTTCCACATTTATGTGCGTGGGGGCTAGGTTGAGGAAGGAAAGGGTGCATTTTGGCGATCTAGAGACAGCAAGTTTGAAGGGGAACTTCCAGGAAGCCTATCTTCTTCAATTTTTGGCCAAACGAGGTGCTGAAAAAGCCCAGCTAGGGGTTTTTGGACGTTCTAAAGCCATTGGAGCCATATATTTGGCATTTTGAGCATTGTAAAACACATATTTGATAACTTTTAGCAAATAATACAAAAGATCCATTGGAAGTTGGACCAGGAGATGTATCCCAAGAGAGGGGTGAACTCCTTTATCATTTGTTGTGTTATGTGTTTTTTGTTCACTGTTTATTGTTGTTTTTTATATGCATCTTGAATGAGTAATTTCTATAAAAATTGTGTTGCAAAATTGATCCATTTTCATTTTAACACATGAATTAAATCTTGCAAATATTTTCAAGAATACAAGTCTTCT
>JZKD02S1673125.1:648731-666555 GCA_000966675.3 Picea glauca | reverse complement strand
TTTTGCTAGAGAAAACTACCACTTTCGTCTTGCCAGTAGTGACTTGCATCCCCACTATTCTACAAAAGTGCTCAAGGGAAATTAAGTGTTCTTGCAACCCAAGAGAAAATTTATATAAAAGAATCCATATCACAAACTCGCCAAAAAGATCATTGTCCTTTAGGTTTAACCACTTAAGATTTTTCTTGTGGATACCCCTATGAGTATTGAAGCATAGAAAAATGAAGAGGCTCTTGGATTAGGAATGAATGAATAGATAACTAGCACCATCAAAAGCAGCATGGTTTGATGGGATAACTCTATGCGGGATATGGCATGGTTTGTTGCAGGTTTTCATTTACCCAGGATCAATGCAGGTTATGTATTCTCTCAACAAAGTTATGTGAATGGTTTCTGAGGAAGATTTGTCATGGTACATGGCCAGTACATATTTCCAAAAGGTCATTATAAGAAGAGCATATTATTCTTGAGCAGTTAATCTATGTTCCAGTTGAGAAATAATCTTTGAAGCGAAAGAAAATTGCAATGATGGCATATTGTTTATCTTGCAGAGAAGACATGGGGAGTTATTCTTCTTCACATGATTGGTTGTAGCAGCATGATTCTAGGGGGAGAGATTCATAGATAGGGTGGGCATCACCTCAGGGGGAGTATCACCCTAAAAGGAAACATCCATTTTTGTCATTGATGTCAAAGGGGGAGAATGATCAGTAAAATCCAATTAAGATTGAAAAGGGGGTTTTATTGCGTTGCCATCAATGCCAAAGGGGGAGAATGTTGGACATGGTGTTATGGTGTTGGCATTGATGTCAAAGAGGGCCAAAATGATGAATGTTGATTATGGCATTGATATCAAGAAGATCAATATTGTATTATCATTATATGTTTTCGAGATCCTAAAAGCTCAGGAGAAATAACGTAGTAAGTTGCACAGAAGACAGCATGAGGTGCAGAGGAATCTACCTAAAGCTCAGAAGAGGCAGCGTATTATATTGCACGAGATCAAAGCATGCAGAGAATCCATGTACAAAAGGAGTAACGAAGCACAAGGAATTCAGAGCTTAGGAGGGTTAGCGACTGAATATCAGTGCATAAAAGAATGCACAAACAGTTATTAAAAGCTCAGGAGAAATAGCGATGAACAGCAAAATGAAGAACGTTAATCGAAACTCAGAAGAAATGACACACAGAATCCATTCGAAGTCGTTCATTCTTATTTCGGGACAATCCAGGATCGTTCGATCGAGGTGAAGTCAGAGGTTGGGAAGGATTAAATCTCAATCGTCAGATCTGAAGCAGGAGCTTCGGATGGTTTCCCAGTCGTTAGATCAAGGTTTGATCTAGAGTTAAGTATTAGTTGTCGATCTGGAATAGAAAAGTTGAACCATCAGATCAAAAGGTAGTCAACTCTGGTGCTGGCCACTTTGAAGAAAAGGAGTTTAGAACAGGTAAAATTACCCGAAGGGTGAAGCCACGGAGTCATGAACGCCCATCGACCGTCGGATCACGAAATCCCCTCAACCGTTGATCTATTCAAAATACACAAAGGAAAGGTGATGGCCAACTCTAGCGTTGACCACTCCAGTGAAAAGAAGCCAAGAAAATGTAAGTTTACTCGAAGGTCGAAGCCCTAAAGTCTCGAATTGAATGAGGACCATCAGATCTGGAAAATTCATAGTGACCATTGTTGATTAATTGGGTTGGTTGTCATTGATGTCAACCCTTGAAGAAAGTCAGGCAATGAATTCCGGTAGAACAAAGGTTTAAGTAATGGACCCAAGTTTGTGTGATGTATAATGGTATGAATTTTAATGTATTTGCCGGTAAGACTATTCTAGATGGATAGTACATGTCATGTCATTTCCGGTGGTATGTGGAACATCACACAACTCCTCACGGTTTGAGAGTTATGGCCTTACGAAGTTGAAGGACCCTCATATGATTGGCTTGAAACCCCAAAAGGTCAAAGAAGTCAAAGTGCTTGCAAAGAAGAAATTATTTAAATAATATAGTGAAGTGACAAAGTCAAAGAGGATTATTTAAATAATAAAGTGAAGTGACAAAGTCAAAGAGGATTATTTAAATAATAAAGTGAAGTGACAAATTCAAAGAGGATTATTTAAATAATAAATTGAAGTGACAAAGTCAAGAAGGATTATTTTAAATAATAAAGTAAATGGAGAACTTTCTAATTATGGAAAGTTGTTATAAGAAGGTCAACCCTAAAATGAGGAAAATGGGTTAAGTGGTCAAGTGGCTATTGCATACATGGACAAGTGGCAATTTGGGAAAAGTTGGACATAGGTGACTATGTGGACAAAGTGGCCTAGAAGATGTTTCTAAGGAAGCTACTTGGAGAGTATAAATAAGAGGCAAATCTCTCTCATTTTAATCACACTTGAGAATATTGAATATTTACATGTGACTGATTTAACCAAAGGATATCTAAGCCAAATTTCAGAAGGAAGGTGAAGTAAAGAAGGCCGAAATTCAAGGGAGGATAAATTCTTTTGATGATGCTTTCTAAGGTATGTTATTTACAAGTCATCTCACCATTTTCGCAATAACTTCTTTTCTAGAATAATTATGATCGTGAAATTGGGATGCCATTGAGAAAACATATCCAAGTAGTTGTGGTATGAATTTCATCTTGTGGGTCGTTGTATTTTTGGAGTTACACTCTGTGGAAAATAGGGTTTGTGGCTAGTACTAAAACTACCCTAAAATAAGTGTTTCGGGTAAAAACGTCATAACTTCTTCATAACATATCCAAATTCAGTAAGACTAAATGTGTTGGTTAGAGTACAGTCTGTAGTATTCTGTGTAAAATTTTCAGATCCATACAACAAATATTCTGTGTGGGGCACGCTCTACAAGTTCACTCTCTAGAATAAGCCAGAATTCAACAAGGTATGTTAGTTTTGCTATAACTCCTTTTCTGAGAGGTTACAAATAGTGACACCTAGAGGAATTGCATAAAACACATTGAAGAACATTGTGTATTATTTTTAGATCTTTATTCATTACAGATTAGTGCATGGTTGATGCACTTGTTTATGGTACAAATTGATTACAGGTTGTTTGGTACAGGTTGGTGCATGGTTGATGGACTTATTTATGGTACATGTTGATTACAGGTTGATGCATGGTTGATACATGGTTCAAGTTATTGGTACAGGTTGTTTGATGCAGTTTTATTGGTATAGGTTTATAGCAGTATATCTCACAGTGATAGTGTGACAGTGGTTCCATAATTCTACTTATACGTCAGGGCGGTTGGACGGGGCAAGGACAGGTGGTTGTAGTCAGAAAACATAGGGGCTTGTAGCCTCCTTATGGTTGTAGCCAAAGAATTGGGGAGTTGGAGCTTCCCTCAGTTTGTAGCCTGGGAACCTAAGGGATTGGAGCCTCCTTCCAGTTGCAGCTGGAAAACAAAGGAAGTTGGTGCTTCCAATGAATGTAATTCTTCAAGACATATAAGAAAAATCATTATGTGGTTTTCTCCCGCTTTGGGTTTCCACATAAAAACACTGATATATTGTGTATGATTGTTCATTTGTTCATTATATATTTACTCTGAAAATATTGGATGATAATGCTACATTGATATAACGCTTGCATTATATGGTTAAAAAGGATTAGATTTCTCTATTACTGATTCACCCCCACCCCCCCAACCTCTCAGTAATCCAACAATTGGTATCAGAGAAGGTTCCTTCAGAAATCAATTTAACCACTAAAAGGTAGATCATGGAGAGCAACAACATGTATAAAATGAAATACCATTGTTTGACCATTGTGTGATGGACAGAAGTATGTCTTTTGGAGTATAAGGATGAAGACATATATACAGGCACAGGGATTTGAAATTTGGCAATCATTGTAGACGGATACACAGCACAAATGACAAAGCTATGAAACTTGGTGAAAATAATTCCAAAGCCACAAATGCACTTCTGAATGGTCTTGGAGAATCGGTATTCACCAAAGTTTCACATTGCAAATCTGCTAAAGATATTTGGGACAAACTTTGAAATGTTTATGAAGGAGATTCAAAATTCAAAGTAGCAAAGCTTCAAACTTACAGAGGTCAGTTCGAACAACTAAAGGTGAAGGAAGATGAGAACATTGCAGCTTAATTTTTACAAGTCGATGAAATAGTGAATGCAATCTTGGGATTGGGAGAAGAAATCAAAGAATCTATAATTGTTCAAAAGGTACTAAGATCTCTTCCTATGAGATTTGACCCTAAGATATCAGCACTAGAAGAAAGAGCATATCTAAACTCAATAAGTATGGACGAACTACATGGAATCTTCACAGCATATGAAATGAGAACTAAACAAGAAAATACAAATATAAAAAAATCATCTTTCAAAGCATCCAAAAGGTCAAAGAAAAAGGGAAAGCAAAAATAAAAATAACATAGCATCAGCAGTGATGTCTTGGAAGATGATGAATAAGTGGCCAACTTTGTCAAAAGATTGAACAAGGGAACCAACAACAAGTATAGAGGTAAGCTTCCTTTGATTTGTTTTAATTGTGATGGTATTGGTCATTTTGCTAACAAATGTCCTCATAAGAAAAAGAGAAATTATGAAGGTTACTCAAATAGCAAAAAAACATATAAAGGCAAAATAACTACAAAGAAAGTTTTCAAGAAAAGCTTGTGCACCAAAGAAGAAATCTCATCATCAAATGAAGATGAAGTCAATGATAGTGAGATAGAAATAGTTCTATTCATAGAAGTAGAAGACTCTGATAAAGAAGACTCTGAAGAAGAATATGAAGAGGCCAAAGAATAATATGAAGAGGCAAAAGTTGACTACCGAGAAGAATTGTTGTCTGCCATAAAAGTTATCAGAAGAGAAAACAAGAAAAACAAGAAACTACAAGCGGAACTAGACAAGAAAGAAGACACTCAAGAACTAGAACAAATGATCACAAATTTGAAGGTTCAAATTGAAGAAGATAAAAGAATTGAAGAAACACTCAAAGAACAACTAGAAGGAAGAGATAGGATCATTGGAAATTTGGAAGCAAAAATTGTCATATTAAGAAAGGATCTTCAAAAGAAAAATATGTAGAACAGATCAAAAGTTTTGAATGACATTATCAACGATCAAAAACCTCAACAGGACAAGTTTGTACTTAGATACAATCAGACAGAAAATGGATCAAACTCCAAAACAACAGAACAAGAAACATATCCAAAAAGATATGCAGAAACAATCAAAGGGGATAGGAAGGTCTATAAAGAAAATTACAGGGACACTCCTCCACCGAGAAGATTCAAATTTCCAAATCAACGACCGACAGAAACAGATAGGCCTCAGGAAGAAGAAGAATTCATAAGAGTGCCTCCTTTCAAAAGATCTTCAACTCCCAGATATCAAACTATCTTTTTTGGTTTATGTTATGCATGTAATAATTTTGGACATAAATATGTGAATTGCAGAGCTAACAACAGGAACGTAAACAACTTTGAAACTCATACACAAAAGGGTTATCCAAGAAGGCCTAGTGAAAAACAGAAAAGAAGTTACAACAGGTTTGAATCTTTGAGCACTGAAGTGGAATGCTACAAATGTAACAACTTTGGACACATTTCCAAAGATTGCATAATGGCAGTCCCTCCTAGAGAACCACAACAGAGCAACAACAGTTGCAGATAGGAACCTCAGAAAAGGACATGGATAAGAAATCATAATCAATATAGCATGAAGAATGCACACTTGCTCGACAAGATAAGAAGAAGAAATGTGGTTGGTATGTTGACAGTGGTTGTTCAAAACACATGACAGATGATAGAGATAGATTTCTTACATTAAGAAAGGAAAGTGATGGATTAGTCTTCTTTGGAAATGATGATTCGGCTAAAATCATTGGAAAAGGCACAGTCATAATTGGGAACAAGAATACCAAGGCAGAAAATGTTCTACTAGTAGAATATATGAAACATAATCTTCTAAGTGAGTCAAATGTGTGACCAAGGTCATAAAGTTACTTTTAATTCACAAAAGTGCAAGATAAGAAAAGAAGGTTCAGGAAAATTGATTGCAACAGCTGCGAGAACTTCAAGCAACATATATGTATTAAGTGAAATTGGAAATGAAAAGTGTTGCATAGGAAAGGAATATGAAAGTTGGGTATGGAATAGAATAATGGGTCACATACATTTTGATAACCTTGTCAAAGTCAACAAAAGGGAAGCAATTAGAGAAATTCCCTAGATCACGAAACCAACCAACACTTTATACCAGCATTGTCAACAAGGAAAGAAAACAAAGACCAGGTTTAAATCAAAAGAATATTCAACAACAAGACCACTAGAAATTGTGCATACTGATCTAGTTGGACCAACTACAACAAAGGGTTTAAAAGGTGAGAAATACTTTATGTTAATAGTTGGTGATTATACAAGAATGACTGCAGTTTTATTTCTCAAGAATAAGTTCGAAGCTTTTGAAAACTTCAAGGTCTACAAGAAAATGGTTGAAAATGAAATGGATTCAAAAATCAAATGTTTGAGATCTGATAATGGAAGAGAGTTCACTTCAAAGGAATTTATGGAATACTGCATCATGCATGGAATAAAAAGGCAATTCTTCGTTGTTAGGACACCTCAAGAGAATGGAGTTGTTGAAAGAAAGAACTTGACAGTACAGGAAATGGCTCGAACAATGCTAATGAATTCCAAATTGACAAATATATTTTGGACACAGGTAGTGCATATAGTAATTCACATTCAAAATAGAATAATGCTCAGAAATAACAATGACAAAACTCCCTATGAGCTATGGAAAGGAAGACCAGCAAATGTGAAGCACTTTAGAGTTTTTGGAAGAAAATGCTACATCTAAAGAGATGGAAGAATGGGAAAGTTTGACTCTCATGTGGACAAAGGATTACTTGTTGGTTACTGAGAGTACAAGGAAAGCATACAAGTGTTACAACCTGAGATTGAACAAAGTTGTGGAAAGCATCAATGTAACAATTGATGAAACAGGTAGACAAGAATTAAAGAAAGAAGAAAATGAATCAATGGAACAGCTTTACGAAGAAGAAGCAGAAGACGAAAAGGAAATAGAAGGGGAAGATGAAGAGGATCTGACAAAAGCAGAAGAGCAATTCTAGCAAGTGCCTCCAAAGACACCTATCAAACGAGTACAGAAGAATCATCCTTTAGATCAAATTATCTTAAACAAATATGCAGGAGTTGAAACTAGAAGAAGAATATGTTCACTAGAACAAACACACCTAGCACTCTCATCTACGATTGAACCAACCTGATTTGAAGAGGCCGGCAAGGATGAATTTTGGAATAAGGCCATGGATAAAGAATTGGATCAAATAGAGAAAAATAACACTTGGGAATTGGTTCCAAGACCAAAGGATAAGAATGTGATTGACACAAAGTGGGTATACAGGAATAAATTGAATGAATATGGACAGGTTACAAGGAACAAAGCTATATTGGTATGTAAATGATATGCACAGGTTGAAGGAATCGACTTTGAAGAGACATTTTCCCCAGTTGCCAGAATAGAAGCAATCCAATTGCTTTTAGCTTATGCATACTCCAAAAATATTAAAGTGTATCAAATGGACATAAAATCAACTTTTATGAATGGGGAACTTGAAGAAGAAGTCTTCATTGAACAACCAGAAGGATTTCATTTGTCAGAGAACACAAATTATGTGTTTAAATTAAAGAAGGCATTGTATGGTCTAAAACGGGCTCCTAGAGCATGGTACTCTAGACTAGATAAATATCTACAGCAGGCAGGGTTCAAAAAAGGAAGTGCAGACAACAACCTCTACATCAAGGTAACTCAAGATAGTATTTTATTAATTGAAGTTTATGTTGATGATATTATTTTTGGAAGTATTGATGACATGTTAAGCCAGAAATTTGCAAAGGACATGCAAAATGAATTTGAAATTTCATTACTTGGAGAACTATCATTCTTTCTGGGTCTTAAGATACGTCAAAGAAACCAAGGAATTTTTATTTCTCAAACCAAGTATATCAAAGAAATGCTAAAGAAGTTTGGAATGGAAGATTGCAAACCAATTATCACTCCCATGCAAACCAGTTGCAAGCTGAGAAAAGATGATGATTCAAATTCTATAGATCATAGGCAATACAGGTCAATCATTGGTAGCCTACTATATGTGACAGCATCTAGACCAGATGTAATGCAGGCATTTGGACAAGTGGCACGATTTCAAGCAGCACCAAAGGAATCACATGTATTAGTAGTGAAAATGATTTTTAGATATCTCAAAGGAACATAAGAGTTTGGATTATGATATCCAAAAGGAAAGGATCTATCACTTATTGCCTACACAAATGCAAATTGGACAAGTTGCATTGATGACCGACGAAGCACCAATGGAGCAATGTTCTACTTGGGTGAGTGTTTAGTATCATGGCTAAGCAAGAAACAAGCATCAGTATCTTTATCTACAGCCGAGGTAGAGTATATTGCAGCAAAACAACATGTTGTACACAGGTTCAATGGATGAAACAAACTCTGACAGATATATAGGTTGAGTATGATGAGCCCATTCCAATCTATTGTGATAATACAAGCGCCATCGGTATCTCAAAGAACTTGTTGATGTACTCCAAGACGAAGAACATTCCAATCAAGTATCACTTTCTACGGGAATAGGTTGCAGAAAAGAGCATCAAAGTTGAATATGTGGGCACAAAAGAACAAGTGGTAGACATATTTACAAAATCGCTTACACAAGAAGATTTTGAGTATCTTCGCCAGAGAATTGGAGTTATTTCTACTCCAAAATGAATTCTTTTGAATGCTTATCTTATATGTCTTAGATGTACACAAGGAAGCACCATAAAGAGGACAGTTCAGGTTGGGAAATCAGACGAGCCAGTTAGGGGGAGAAACCTTGAATGGAAAGATACATTTGTCATTGATGACAAAGGGGGAGAGATTTATCATATGTAGAGAATAGAGGCATGGTTCCAGGGGGAGTGTTGGTCACAGAGATGTAGTCATGGTTCCAACGGGGGCATGAGTGATATGGTTTCAGTATTGCATTAGAGTGTTGCCATCAATGCAAAAGGGGGAGATTGTTGATTAATTGGGTTGGATGTCATTGATGTCAACCCTTGAAGAAATTCTTAGTGAATTCTGATAGCACAAAGTTTTGGGTAGTGGATCCAAGTTTGTTTGATGTATAATGGTATGAGTTTTGATATATTTGCAAGTAAGATTATTCTAGATGGATAGTACATGTCATGCCATTTCTAGTGGTATGTGGAACGTCACATAACTCCTCACGGTTTGAGAGTTATTTCCTTATGAAGTTGAAGGCCCTCATATGATTGACTTGAAACCCCAAGAGGTCAAAGAAGTCAAAGTGCTTGCAAATAAGAAATTATTTAAATAATAAAGTGAAGTGACAAAGTCAAAGAGGATTATTTAAATAATAAAGTGAAGTGACAAAGTCAAAAAGGTTTATTTAAATAATAAAGTGAAGTGACAAAATCAAAGAGGATTATTTAAATAATAAAGTGAAGTGACAAAGTCAAGGAGGATTATTTAAATAATAAAGTAAATGGAGAACTTTATAATTATGGAAATTGGTTATAAGAAGGTTAACCCTAAAATGAGGAAAATGGGTTAAGTGGTCAAGTGGCTATTGGATACATGGACAAGTGGAAATTTGGGAAAAGTTGGACATAGGTGACTATGTGGACAAAGTGGCCCAGAAGATGCTTCTAAGGAAACTACTTGGAGAGTATAAATAAGAGGCAAGGCTCTCTCATTTTAATCACACTTGAGCATATTGAATATCTATAGGTGACTAAGGTAAACAAAGGATATCTAAGTCGAATTTCAGAGGGAAGGTGAAGTAAAGAAGGCCGAAATTCAAGGGAGGATAAATTATTTTGATGATGTTTTCTAAGGTATGTTATTTACAAGTCATCTCACCATTTTCGCAATAAATTTTTTTATAGCATGATTCAGACCGTGAAATTAAGAGACCATTGAGAAAACATATCCAAGTAGTTGCGGTACAAATTTCATCTTGTGGGTCATTATATTTTTGGAGTTACACTCCGTGGAAAATAGGGTTTGTGGCTAGTCCTGAAACTAGTCTAAAATAAGTGTTTTGGGTAAAAACGTCATAACTTCTTCATAACATATCCAAATTCAGTAAGACCAAATGTGTTGGTAGAGTATAGTCTGTAGTATTCTGTGTAAAAATTTTAGATCCATACAACAAGTATTTCGTGCAGGGCACGCTTTACAAGTTCGCTCTCTAAAAT
The DNA here is from genome assembly GCA_000966675.3 of Picea glauca. Classification (NCBI taxonomy): domain Eukaryota; kingdom Viridiplantae; phylum Streptophyta; class Pinopsida; order Pinales; family Pinaceae; genus Picea; species Picea glauca. Next base: position 656,246 of record JZKD02S1673125.1, on the reverse strand, counting down.
AAGCCAGAATTCAACAAGGTATACCATTTTTTCTATAACTCCTTTTCTGAGAGGTTCCAAGTAGTGACACTAGAGGAATTGCATAAAACACACTAAAGAATATTGTGTACTATTTTCATATATTTATTTATTATAGTTTGGTGCATGGTTGATGCACTTGTTTATGGTACAATTTGATTACAGGTTGTTTGGTACAGGTTGGTGCATGGTTGATGCACTTGTTTATGGTACAGGCTGATTTCAGGTTGAGGTATAGGTTGATACATGGTTCAGGTTATTGGCACAGGTTGTTTGGTGTAGGTTTATTGGTACATGTTTATAGCAGTATATCTCACAATGATAGTGTGATAATGGTTCCATCATTCTATTTATACATCAAGGCGGTTGGACGGGGCAAGGACAGGTGGTTGTAGACGGAGAACATAGGGGGTTGTATCCTCCTTATGGTTGTAGCCAGAGAATTAAGGAGTTGGAGATTCCCTCAAGTTGTAGCCTGAGAAACTAGGGGGTTGGAGCCTCCTTCCAGTTTCAATTGGAAAACAAAGGAAGTTGGTGCTTCCAATTACTGTAATTCTTCAAGACATATAAGAAAAATTATTTTGTGGTTTTCTCCCGCTTTGGATTTTGATGTAAAAACACTAGTGTACTATGTATGTTTATGATTGTTCATTTGTTCATTGTTTATTTACTCTACAAATATTGGATRATAATGCTACATTGATATAACACTTTCATTATATGGTTAAAAAGGATTAGATTTCTCTATTACTGATTCAACTCCCCTCTCAGTAATCCAACAACCGTTGGATGAGGTTAGGTAGATCCAATGGTGGTCAACTTCATTGCTGACCACTTCGGCAAAAAAGGGTTCAGAACATATGATTTCACCTGAAGGCTAGAGCTCTGAAGTCACAAAGTAAGACATGTGTCACACACATTGAGAGCCCACATAATTATAGTCCACGTTGGCAAGGACACATGGCACATTTAGATGCAGACAAGTTTCAAGGTCTAGCTAGAATTTTAGGTATACATAAGTCACAAATCTAAGTGACATGTGGTAGCCACTCAGACAATGTCACATCAGCAGTGACATCAGTAAGCTACATCACTCTGGGAGTATGTCCTTCGAGGAAAACCAGTTTCTACCACCAGCAACTTCCCAAAGTGTCGAAGGCAGAAGTTACTCTCGATCGTTGATCAAGCATGGGTAAAGGACAAGGATAGGAATCATTCACAGCTATCCATCCGAGATACAAATCAACGAGTATAAGCTATTTCAGAAATCAACCAAATTAGTTTGGAATACCACTCTTCTAAGCTTTGTAATGATGTGCATACGATGCATGGACAGAAGGGACTCACACGGTTTATTTTTGCAGAGGTTGGAAGAAGATTTATCCCTTGCCCAAATTTAAACTCTGAAACAAATACTAGAGGTTCATCTCAAAGTTCGATTAAGTCATATACATTGTATTAAGCCAATGGAAGGATAGCGTAAATGGAGGTGTTAACCAATAGCAAGTGGTTGTTTCCATTCTATGACTTATTCGGTAGGTAAAACTCCAGAGGGATTGAACTACTTCAGAGTTTGAGCAGCCTGAAGTTAAGGAGTCATGAATAGTTGTATACTTGAAGAGAGGGATCTCCTTTGTGCCTAATCCCATGGTCCTAGATCCTAGACATGTGAAGGTTATTAAGCATGGAAGTGTTGATACATACTCCACTGAAATTTTCTCTGAAAGAGTTGGAAGACTGCAAATACTGAAGCCCCGAAACGCCTAAGTTCCGAAGTGAACAAGAATCATTCATCGTGCAAATAAAATACAGTCGTCTGATATAATGTACGCACTTCGCGAAATGAACTTTGGAAGATTGAATGATTGCAAAGGCTGGAAGTGGGAAATGCATAGAGACCGTTGGATGAGGTTAGGTGGATCCAATGGTGGTCAACTTCGACGCTGACCACTTTGGTGAAAAAGGGTTCAAAACATACGAGTTCACTCGAATTTTGGAGCTCTGAAGTCACAAAGTAAGACAAGTGGCACACACATTGAGATCCCATGCCATTATAGTCCGCGTCAGTAAGACCACATCGGCAATGAAACATGGTGCATTCAGATGGTGACAAGTTTCAAGGTCTAGTTCGAATTTTAGGTATATGCAAGTCAAAAATCTAGGTGACACGTGGTAGCCACTTGGCCAATGCCACATCAGTAGTGATGTCAGCAAGCTACGTCACTCTGACAGTATGTCCTTCAAGGAAAACCAATTTCTACCACCAACAACTTCCTGAAGCGCCAAAGGCCGAAGTCATTCTCGACCGTTGATCAAGCACGAGTAAAGGAGGATGATAGGAATCATTCACAACCGCCCATCTGAGATACAGATCAACGAGTATAAGCTATTTTTGAATTCAACCAATGCGGTTTGGAATACCACCCTTTCAAGATCTGAAATGATGTGTGTATGATGCATGGACAGAAGGGACTCACACAGTTTATTTTGCAGAGGTTGGAAGAAGATTTATCCCTCGCCCAAATTTAAACTCTGAAATAAATATTGGTCGTTCATCTCAACGTTTGATTAATTCATAGACATTGGATTAAGCCAGTGGAAGGATAGCGTAAATGGAGGTGTTAACCAATAGGAAGAGGTCAACTCCATTATATGACCTATTCAATAGGTAAAACTCTAGAGGGATTGAACTATTTAATAGTTCGAGTAGCCCGAAGTCAAGGAGTCACGAATAGTTGAATAATTGAAGAGAGGGAGCTCCTTTGTGCCTAATCCCATGGTCCTAGCTCTTGGACATGTGAATGTTATTAAGCAGGGAAGTGTTGATACACACTTTGACAGAGTTTGCTCCAGAAGAGTTGGAAGACTGCAAAGATCAGAGTCCTGAAATGCCTAAGTTCCGAAGTGAACGAGAACCATTCATCGTGCAAATAAAACACGACCATCGGATATAATATATGCACTTCGGAAAAATGCACTCCAGAATATTGAATGATTGCAAAGGCTGGAAGTGGGAAATGCATAGTGACCGTTGGATGAGGTTAGGTGGATCCAATGGTGGTCAACTTCGGCACTGACCACTTCGACGAAAAAGGGTTCAAAATATATGAGTTCACCTGAAGGTCGGAGATCTGAAGTCACGAAGTAAGACATGTGGCACACACATTGAGAGCCCACATCATTATAGACCACATCAGCAAGACCATGTTGGCAAGGACACAAGGCGCATTCAGATGGTGACAAGTTTCAAGGTCTAATTGGCATTTTAGGTATACGTAAGTCACAAATCTAAGTGACACATGGCAACCACTTAGCCAATGACACATCAGCAATGACGTTAGCAAGCTACGTTACTATGGGAGTATGTCCTTCAGGGAAAACCAGTTTCTACCACTAACAACCCCCCAAAGCACCAAAGGCCGAAGTCATTCTTGATTTTTGATCAAGCATGGGTAAAGGACGAGGATAGGAGTCATTCATAGTTGTCCATATGAGATATAGATCAACGAGTATAATCTATTTTGGAAGTCAACCAAAGAGGTTTGGAATACCACCCTTCCAAGCTCTGAAATGATGTGTGTATGACATGTGGACAGAAGGGACTCACGTGGTTTATTTTGTGGAGGTTGGAAAAAGATTTATCCCTCGCCCAAATTTAAACTCGTCGTTCATCTCAACATTTGATTATGTCATATACATTGGATTAAGCCAGTGGAAGGATATTGTAAACGGAGGTGTTAACCAACAGAAAGTGGTCACCTCCATTCTATGACTTATTTGGTAGGTAAAACTCCAGAGGGATTGAACTACTTCAGATTTCGAGCAGCCTGAAGTCCCAGAGTCACGAATAGTTGAATACTCGAAGAGAGGGAGCTCCTTTGCGCCTAGGCCCATGGTCCTAGATCCTGGACATGTGAAGGTTACTAAGCAGGGAAGTGTTGATACGCACTCCAGTGGAATTTGCTCCGAAAGAGTTGGAAGACTGCAAAGACCAAAGTCCCGAAACACCTAAGTTCCGAAGTGAACGAGAACCGTTCATCGTGAAAATAAAACACGATCGTCCAATATAATATACACACTTCGGCGAAATGCACTCTGGAATATTGAATGATTGCAAAGGCTGGAAGTCCCGAAGGATGAAGTTACGAAGCAATGACAGTCATCCATATCAACATGCAATTAATACATGAACGTTGATCTTGATAAGTGATTAAGCACATGTTTGTCTTAGAGCCTGGTCACCACCTGTGGTCATATGGAATAGAGGTCCTGAAGTGTTTCAGTGTGAAATTTAACACACATAATGAGAAATGTATCTCGGTCAAGAAGGAACGTTAAACCAGATAAGATCTGGACTTTGTCTTGATTTATCTTAAGTAACTCAATACATGTTATGCATTAGAAAGCTAATCAAAAATCTTACATCTGATCAACGAAAAATTGAGAATGAAATAAAGGGGCATGGGATCGAGTTAAAAACGAAATCAATCCATATCAGTGATCTATTTATGAAAAGCACTCTCACTAATTTGAAAAGCCTACACGATAATGTTTGAATAATAATGAAGAAAAACAAATGTTATTATTGTTAATCTAAATGAAGAGGTGTGATGGTCCAAACAAAGGGACACAATGCTTCATATCTCACACCAGTTGGGAGACTATATAGGCAAGGAATAACAGTGACAAATATGTGTCTCTGAAGTTCAAATCAGAAGATCAAAATAGAAGCAGAGTCCAAGAAGAAGCATTGATCATTCTTATGAAGTGAGGGTGGAAGGGAGGAGCATGAAAGGATTCATATCAATTACTAAGTAAACTGTAATTTAAGGGAGTTGGTGCTTCCCAGGGTTGGTTCCCTAAAGACAAGGTAGTTGGTGCTTCCTAGGGTTGGTTTCCCTAAAGACAAGGGAGTTGGTGTTTCCTAGGTTTTGTGCCTTGAAGAAGGGGATTTGTGTCTCCTAGAGTTGGTGCTCTAAAAATGATTGGTGTCCTTCACTATTCTTCATAAAAACCTTGTAATTCCTATTAATTATATTTATATAATTGATTTTACATACAATTCCATTGTTGATTTATTGTGGTAATTAACTAAATATAAAAGTAATTACTAATTGTTGTTAAAGGGTAATATTGATTGACCCCACCCCCCCACCCACCCCCCCATCTTAGTATTCCAACAATTGGTATCAAAGCGAGTGCCTTCAGCACAATCTAACAATTGGAAGATAGATCCTGAATATGGATCATCAAGAGGGCATTTCTAACAAAAAATCACCATTGTTCAATGGAGTTGGTTGTGCTCTATGGAAAATAAGAATGAAAATCTTCATGTTAGCTCTTGGTTTTTATATCTACCAATCTGTTGTAGATGGTTACACTACACCAACTACTCCACCCACAAATGTTGCAGGAAAGAAAATCTGTAATGAAAACTCAAGTGCAGTTAATGCAATTATAGGAGGGTTGAAAAATTCTATATGTGTGAAGGTTATGCATTGTAAGTTAGCTAAATAAATATAGGACAAATTGGAGGTTGTATATGAAGGAGATAGCAAAGTCAAAGAAGCCAAACTACAGACCTATAGAACTCAGTTTGAAAATATAAAGATGAAAGAAGAAGAGAACATTGTTGAATACTTTCATAGGGTATATGAAGTGGTTAATTCAATCAGAGCAGTAGGAGAAGAACTTACAGATAAACCTATTGTGCAAAAGATACTAAGGTCATTACCTATGAGATATGATGCTAAGATTTCTACAATTGAAGATTGGCCAGAACTCAACAAACTCACAGTTGATCAACTTCATGGAATTTTTACAGCATATGAGATGAGAACAGGGAACGAAATACCATCAAAATATGAAACAGCCTTTAAGGCATCTAAAGAAAAGATGAAATAGGAACATATGTCTCATGAAGATCAGTTAGACATATTAGATGTAGAAGAGGCCAACTTTATAAAGAAACTCCAAAAAGGATTTGGAAAATATAAAAGAAAAGTTACCTTTCAAATGTTTCAATTGTGGCAGAATTGGACACTTTGCTAACAAATGTCCCTATCTCAAGAAGGAGGAAAATGATGAAGAAGTCCACAACTAGAAAAACCAATACAAGAAGAAATTTTATAAGAAAAAGAAAAAGTTCTACTCTAAAGAAGACATCATCTCTTCAGACATGAGTGAAGATGAAGATTCAGAGCTTCTATTTATGTGAATGAACAATCAAAATAATGATGTAGATGATGAAGAAAACTCTGAATTTGAAGGAGAAGTGAACCTAGAAGCAAAATTGATTAGTGCTCTGGAGGAACTAAGAAAGTATAAAAATAAGAACAAGCTACTTAGGGCGCAACTTCAAGAATTTGAAGAATCACATCAATCAAAAGAAATAGATGCATTAGGAACTATCAAAGAATCAGAGCAGATCATCAATGATTTAAAATCCTATCTCCCGGAAGCTAATAAAATTGAAAAAGTTATTTTAAAACAACTTAGTGATAAAAAAAAAGTATGTGAGAAACTAGAAGCTGAGATTAAGCTGATAAAAAACGAACTTGAGAAAGTAAAGAAGGGATCGAAATTTGGAAATAATTCAAAGATCTTGGATTAAATTCTCAGTAGTCAGAGGTCACCAAACAACAAGATTGGTTTGGGATACACCCAAGACTCAAATTTACATCATAAGGATCTATCAAAAGACCAATCAGTTATGCAAATTCTCTAAAGGGCTCCTTAAGAGGAGAAGATAATAAGGAAAAGATGATACCATTGAAAATTTTTCCACATAAACAAAAATCAACATTCCCTACTAAAGTAAAAAATGACAGGAAGAATACAATCACTGGAAAGAATCCCCCTAATAAATATCTATTTATTTGATATTGTTACTCTTGCAATAATTTTGGTCATAAAGCGGTACACTGCAAAGCTTATGGACAATACAATCACAGAAATGTCCAAAGATATAAGAACAATAGGTACAATACAGAGAAGAGAAACTAAAACTCATTTTCTCCTTTACAAAACTTCAATATTGAATGCCAAAAATGCAACAACTATGGCCATAAAGCCAGTGAATGTAGATTACCAATGCAATCCTTGAAGATGGGAAACCCTAACAAACAAAATAAGAATATATGGAAAAGAAAATTTGAATTACAAAGCAATAAAGATGATGCACCTAAAATTGATGAAGTTAATAGGAGGAGAATGGTGGGTAAAGATTCTAATAAGGAATATAAAAATCAAAGTTCTGCATATAAAGTGAATCAAGCTCAAGAAAGGAGAGTTCCTAATGAAGAATATGACACAATGGTAGTTTTTGATGATGTTCTGCAAATCAATAGTCCACTAGCCAATAAAATAAAAATGAAAAAAGAAAATTCTAAAAGAGAAAATGAAGAATTTTTTGTGACACAAAATAGTGACAATAATGATGAATCTTCAATAGTAGACCAGCCAGAATAATTGAGTGATGATGATCTCAGAAGTTTT
>JZKD02S1673125.1:615232-632662 GCA_000966675.3 Picea glauca | reverse complement strand
TCCACAAAGCGTCTTCCCGTGAGGGCTTTCACCATAAGGGGACCACTTTGGAGTTCATCCATATTTACTTCTTATCAACCATGACAAAAAAATAATGAGTCATATTTACATCAATAAATATTGGGTCCATTACCCAGACCTTTGTGCTACGGGGCTTTCTTCAAGGGTTGACATCAATGACAACTAACCTTAATCAACACACCCAACCATAGGCATGAAGCCACCCCCAAGCACCTTTAACCTTGACAGACAGAATAATTCTGGAAGCAAACCTTCAAACCAGTAGACAACCAAGATAGTGTATCTCTCTCCATGGCTAGAATACCAAGAAAAGAATCCAAACCATAACCAAGGCAGAAATTCCAAACAATAACCAAGTATAAATTCCAACCATAACCAAAATCCAAAATCCCAGTTGCAGTAGTTGCAATTACACTCCCTCTCCAAAACTTGTGCACCACTAGTCTGTGTGAGTTGTGAGAGTGTGAATGACAAATGAGCTCTAGTGCCCTCTTATTTATAGTTCTCTTTTTCATTTTTCCAAGCTGACTTCTTATTTTAGAGGTTAACACTTAAATATTAATTATTTTATTGAGTCGACATGTCTTCTAGGGTTTCTACACATATGTTTAGGGTTTCTCTTACTTCCCAGAATATTCTAGTCTCGTCAAAGGTTACACGTAGAGGTTAATACCTCTCGTAGCTACCATAATATCAACATACTTCACCCCAATGGTATCATGGTCTAGCTTAGGGGTGGAATCTATAAATGATTCTTATGGTTGGGTGGTGAATTGCTCCTTAGCAACTAGTTTGGTGGACTTCATTTGATTGTAGATAAGTGTTCACATTCATATTTGTGTGTAATTCTTTATGTTTGTATTTTGTTGTGTGAATCCATGAGTTCAATATTAATGGATGAATTTTTCTTATGAATGGATATGTGGATGAGGTTGATGATAATATTATATGAGTCATGCGCATGATTAAATCAATTTTGAGAAATCACTAAGAATTGATGAGCATGCATGTTTATTTTCATTGTTTTGTTTCCAATGTGGATGATGTAACTATTATTGCATGATTATTACATGATGAAGTTTTTGATATTCTTGTAGGACTCAGATCTTGTAAATTTGATAGTAAATGAAGCAAATAAATCCTTTTGATAGTGCTTAATGGCCTAGGAATGCATCTGAAGATGCCATAGAAGATGGTTTTGAGTCTAGGTTATGGGTTTGTTGTTGGTGTTATGTTTGTGTTCCTAAGGTACCACCATGTAGATATATTGTCACAAGGCATTTTATTTAATGTTAAAGGTTGGGAACTAAAAGAAGAAAACATAATATGTGTAATAACCATAAAAAAAAGGTTGTAAAATAGCACAAGGAGGATATAAGCCCATGATACAGGAAGGGGAAAAGGTGTCCATGGGAAGAAAAAAAATCATTGAAAAGTGTCACCCATTTAATTCCCACTCACTCACTACGTGTTTTAAATAAATACACCCAAGCAAGCAAGACATCCTTTTTTTTTACTATTGCAAGAAGACCATGAAGTTGCGACATGTTCGTATTTCAAGGTATGTTCCTCCCGTGCGAAGTTTTACCACTCAAACTCTTGCCAAGATTTGTTATCACTTCCATTAACTCCATCCATCCAAAAATCAACAAGGCTGATGTAATCATCCTTTTCATTATAGTAATATCTCAACCCATTGATCTCAATTATTGAATCATTGAGGAGAAGGGACTTTCAAGGCAACTCCAGTTGGAATCTACATGAAGATTTCTAATTTTCCATTCCAACTTCAATAAAAGGTAAGGAAAGTGAATGAGAACATTCATGAGTCAAAGCTTGGATTTCTAGGACAAAAGACAATGAATGCTCCACATCTATGATAACCCCTTCACAACTTATCCTTTCTAAAAGAGAGGAATAATTTCCTTCATTTTCTTCAAGACTTGAATGATTGAATTTCTTTACAAAATATTCTAAGTTAAATTCTTCACAAATTCTAAGTTCACCAATATCATTTTCATACTCATGGTAAATATCATAAATAGGATCCCCTTCAAACTAAAAACAATTTGTATCCCAATTATGTCCTTAGATGTGGAAAAGGTCATCAATGTTTCTAACTCCAAGGTCATCATGTTCTTCATAGAATGAGGTCAAACCCATGGATCCTTCTACAAACTCTTCCTTCTCAAAATCGTCAAATGATGGATCACAAGGTTCAAAATTTTGAAAAGGGGTGTAGCTTATTAAACCAATATCTTCGGGTGGGTGGGGGAAAAGGACTTGGTTGCTTACACCCTCTAGGTTCTCATCAAAGTTATTTTTTTCACTAGACTGACAAGGTTGTTCTTCCTCGATCATGTATTCTTCATATACTTGGACTTCAAGAAGGTTGTAATCTTCATGAAGTGGTCCTTTGATCCAGGTGGATATTGGTGGACACCCACCTCTTCCACTGAATCAACATGGTTCTCCATTTTGGCACGTTTGTTATGATTTTTTATGATTTTCTGGGTCATAAATTTTCAAGGCCATTTTGAGGCCCTAAACGATGTTTTCTAGGAAATTTCAGGGCTTGGCTTTTTTTTAACACACCAAGACCATGCTAAAATATTGTAGCCAATAGTTAGAGATTTTCAGTGAGCTACTATTGAGCCATTTGTATGTGAAAGTTGCACCCCCAATAAATTGGCATACCAACTAATCATTCCAGGGCCCATAAAAACCTTTTGGCGCTTTGTCTCTTAGGGTAAGGGTTTTGGACCTTTAGGGTTCTTGATTTATGTTAAAAGGTCATTCTCTCAGTCTCTTGTAATCGTATTTTGTGAATTAGAATAGCCAATATCTCTCTCCCTAAGGGATAAGCTACTACCATTCTAGCTAGTTGTGTTATGTAGTACTCTATAATTTTATTCATTAATAGAAGTTGGGTTTTCACTATATTATTGTGCTCTTTGTGATATTTATTTATGTGTTTCATTTCATCCCCTATACAATATATATTAGTGGTATCATATAAATATGCTCCTTGTTATTTATTAGTGCATGTCCCTAACAAGGTCAGGATATAAGTATTTGGGTCTCAATCTAGTTTCGCTCAGCAACGGCCACTCTCACTAGCCCAAACAACTTCCAATGGTGGAAGGAAGGAGAGATGATGAAGTAGGATATCTTATCAATATGTTTCTTTAGGAATCCCTCATTTAAGAGAGGGATGAGATGATGGACAACTTCACCCATATACTTTGACGACTGCTAATAGCAAGCAAGGCACCTTCAACAAGCAGCCATTTTGAACGTGTGACACCCTTGAAGGTACAAGTTAACATTGATATCCCTTTATTTGAAGGCCAAATAGATGCATATGCTTTGGAGAAATGGTTAAATCTATTAGAGGTTTATTACTATGTTCAAAAAAAAATTGACATCAAAAGGATCACCTTTGCACTCCTTAAAGACCACCCCCATGTCAAAAATTGGTGGGAAATTTACTGGGAGAGAAATAATGAAGATGAGTCTATAACACTCAGTAAAGAACCTACTTGGGCAACCTTTGTTGATGCCCTCAAGGAGTAATTATACCATGTTGGAACTATGATGACCAGTACACAAGATGGATGACTCCGCGTTAGGAGAGAGACCAGACAATGTCGTAGTACACCAACATATTCCATACCTTGTGCTCAAATCTGGCTATCATATATTCTGAGCGGCAACTATTTTTGAAATATTGCAGTGGCCTACATAGGTACATCCAAACAGAGATGTATTTCTTGGACATATCGTCACTGAGAGTCATTAATCGATATGTTGTAAAAATCGAGTAGAAACTTAAGCAGTGGAATAAGCAGGAGTTCAGGTCTACAAATCTCCCACGACAGGAATATGGTAAAGGTATCCCTTACTCATAGAAAAATGGACAGAGCAAGGAGAGACAAAATTAATAAAACTATTCCAAGTCATAGGTAAATAAGGGTAACAGGAAGTCAAAGAAGGACATTGGAAAGTGGTGGGAGTTCCACACGAACCCCTCGCACAACACTAATGAATTCCACTTGAAATAGTCATTGTTGGTCGATCTTAAAGAAAAAGTGTCAAACCCTGACTCGGAATCTAATTTAGAACAGGATAAAGGAAAGTGGATCATTATGCAGAACTTGGTTCTACCATCACAACCACAAATATCCAACTAGATGAGTCAGAGGAGCTTGAGGAGGGGGAGCACCACTTCCATTCTTAGATGTGGGTGAAGGGGACCCCACTACATTTCATTGTTGACAACGAAATCTAGAAGAATCTAATCTCATCCAAGGTCATCAAAAGATTGGATATGTCGAAAATTCCACACCCCCAACCATACATCATCGGTTGGTTGAGTCAGGGATGAGACCTCTGTGTCAACCAGTAATGTCACATATCATATGGCATCAAGCCATTCAAAGATGAGGTAATATGTGATGTTTCCCCACTCGAATTTTTTGATGTACTTTTAGGACAACCTTATATGTGGAAAAATCATGTTTTTTACGAGTCTCATCCCCATAGTGTCATTTTTACCTTGGGAGGTCAACCCTACAAGGTACCATAGGTAGTTCTAACTACTGCAATTTCATTAATCTCGGAAAAATAATGTCAAAAGGTAATGTCTGAGGTTTCAAATTTTGTCCTCTTCATGGTTCGGTTAGAAGGTGAGGGAAATATCACCGTGACCACCACAACTTTAGCATAGGGTCTCTTTACACAGTAGAAGAAAGTGGACAAGGTTATAAAGGAATATATAGACATTTTCACCTCATCTATAGGGGTGCCTCTACATTTTTAGGTCAAGCATGCCATTGACTTGATAACTGGGTCTCCCTTACCCAATGGTCCCATATATAGATGCTCCCTTCTCGAGACTAAGGAAATAAAGCGTCAAATTCCTTAGCTTGTCTAAAAGGGCTAAATTCGATTGAGCCCCTCACCATATGGGAAACCAATTGTGTTAGCAAAGAAGAAGTATGGGACATGAAGAGTATGTATTAATTATAGAGCCCTGAACAAAATCATTGTCAATAACTAATACCTAATCCCTTTGATTGACGATCTTCTTGATCACATCAAGGGTGCCAAGTTCTTTAGTAAGATTTATTTAAAGTCAGGCTACCACTAGGTTTCTATAGAACAAACTGATGTATGGAAGACAACCTTCAAATCTAAAGAAGGCCTTTTCAAGTGGTTGGTCATGCCTTTTGGCTTGACTAATGCTCCAACGACATTCATGAGAGTGATGGCTGATATCTCGTGGCCATTCACAATCTCTTTTGTGGTCATATATTTGAATGATATCTACATCTTTAGCTAGGCATGGGAAGAACATTTGCAACACATTTAGCAGGTCCTGAGCACCCTGCAGCAACACAAGTTATATGCCAACCTGGAAAAATGTTCATTCGTCATGTAGAGAATTCAATACTTAGGATACATTGTGGATGAACATGGGGTGCATGTGGACCCAACCATGATCCAATTCATTCTTGATTGGTTAGTCCTGATGAGTCTGACAGAGCTCCATAGCTTCTTGGGCCTTGTCAACTTATTTTTAGAACGTGTTACTTTGGAAGGTAATAATGTCTAGTAAGCTGTAAACTTATGTAAAATAGAGTTATCCCACATTCATTATGGATTAAACCACTCTTGTTATCTTTCATTATAAAAAGAGGTGAATTACATTTATCCCACATGTATTATTGGCATGTAATTCCTCCATATCTCTTTGTATATAATAGAGGTAAGAGAGACACGTGAGACATAATGAAAAGTGTTCTCTTTGTAAAGAGTAAAACATTTGCGGATGTGCTCTCAAGTGTAAGATTGGATATTTCTGAAGAATAAAGCAAACAATACCTTCCCATGGATGTTTCCCCATTTTGGGGGTTTACCACATATATTTGGTGTATTCTTTCATTTTTATTTCAAGGTAGTAAGTAGATACATCATCAGATTTGTTAGATAAAGAAGCTATAGTTTTACATACCTCAATTGGGCTATCTTCAGCCTCAATATGTACCTAGATACTATCTAAAACCATTTGACCGATGAGTCATCTTGCTTGATCACACCATTCTTTCCATGTAACCACATCTTTAGCATCGATAGGTTTCTTATGCTCACCATTAAATAACAGCCATAGATTCTTACTCCTAAATAAACCAATAATTTTCCTCTTCTAGGGAAAATAGTTACGACCCAATAACAAAAGAACAAAAGCAAATTAAAAAATAGTTAAAAAAAAAAAAAAAAAAAAAAAAAAAAAAAAAAAACCTAATGCAAACAAAGACAAGAAAGAGATAAAAATATGAGATGAAGTGAAATTTTTCATACCTAAGATCTTATCAAAGAGAGAGTGTGATGAAGGAAATCCACGGTTGTACAGACTTGTTTAATTTGCATACCAAACTTGAAGTTTCAGTAGTGATAAAACTAGGTGGTTGTTGCATATAAATGTCTTCATGAAGATCACCATTCAAAAATGAACTCTTGACATACATTTGATGTATTTCCCATTTATAATTTTGCAACAAGAGAAAGAATAATTCTTATAGTGTTCATTTTAGCAACTCGAGCAAAAGTTTCAATATAATCAATACCTTCTTGTTGAGAAAAAAATTTTGCTACTAACCGGGCTTTATGTTTTTCCATCTATCCCTCTGCAATAAACTTTGTTTTATATATCCATTTACAACCAACTAATTTCTTTCCCAGAGGAAGGGGAACGAGAGTCCAAGTCTTGTTCTTGATTAATGAGTTATATTTTTTTCCCATACAAGTTTTTCCTTAACTTGATCATAGGTAGAAGGATCATCTATAGTCAAAATGTTATTCATAAGAGAAAAGTTAGATCTGGTTCAATGAGTATTAGAAGAAATACCAATCTCAGATCCTACGGATTCAAGAGTTTTTTGGTCCCAAACAGGAAGAGGGATAGTGGCAGGAACCACTATATTATCTTCAGAACATTCAAGAGGATCACTTGAAGAGGAAGATGAAATAGGATCAAGATGAGGCAGATAGTTGGAAGAAGGGGTAACTGTGATGGGAGTAACAAGAGAAGGAAGCAATTTCAAGGTAACATGAGGTTCAGTAGACTCAGGGGAAGGAGAGACTTCATTAAATTGAACATCTCACCGAATGATAAATCCTTGGGCAGATGGATCAAACAACATGTAAGCTTTATAATCCTTACTATAACCAATGAAAATACAGTTGTGAGACTTGGGCTCTAATGTTTTTCACTTTTCATTGAGAATATGGGCCCAACATTCACTGCCAAATATCTTAAAGTTACTTATATCGGGTTTTCTTCCATTCCATTTTTCTTTGGGAGTAACCTACAAAATTGCCTTAGTAGGAGCTCGATTTAAAATATAGTTAGCACAAAATATGGCTTAAGCCCAAAACCTTTTATGTAGTCCTTTAGAATAAAGCATACATCTAGCCATTTCAACCAAAGTTCTATTTTTTCTTTCTACTACCCCGTTTTGTTGAGGTGTGTAAGGAACAGTCTTCTGATGTTGAATACCATGCTTAGATAAATATAAAGTAAATTCCTTTTTAGTGAATCCCCCCCATTATCAATTCTCAATGTCTTAATACCTTTAACATATTCATTTTCAACCATGGATTAAAATTTTGGAAATTTACCGAAGGTTTGACTTTTATGTTTCAAAAACAAAACCCAAGATTTTATACGATAATCATCGATAAAAGTAAGAAAATAGACAACATGATACAAAGAAGGAGTTTCAAGCGGACCACATATATCACTATGAATTAATTTCATTTGTTCTTTAGCATGCCAAGCTTTACCTTTCTCAAACATTTCCATATGGTGTTTACCAAGTACACAACCTTCACAAACGCCTTTACTAGAAGATATGGAAGGTAAGAAAAGTACAATTTTAGATAACATTTGCATTTTTCCATAATTCAAGTGACCTAATCTTTCATGCCATAATTTACTTTGTTCATCAACATGGGAAACATAGGAATAAAATGGTTGATTTTGAATTGAATGAAAACCAATAAATTTATATAAACCAAAATCATAATCAATAGGATCGGAAGAAACTACTTTGAAGTTATCTTTGATATCTTTAAGAACATAATTATCTGGCCATTCTTCAAACTTATAACCCTTTTTACATGCACAATAAATAGAAAGAAAATCAATTGGCATGCCTTGAACATGAAAAACATCCTCTGATGTACCATTAGGAACTTCAACATTTGTAGAACCTACGACTAAAAGTTGTTTACCATCACCAATAGAAACTTTTTGTGATGTGTGCTTGTGGGTGTCATAAGAAGGAAAAAATGAAGCAGTACCAGACATATGGTTAGAAACACCAGGATCCATAATAAATTCCACAGAAGAAGAAGATTTACCTGCATGAACATAATAGGCACAAAGAGAAACATGTTGTTCAACAGAGGATTTCTTCTTGGCTTTAGCAAGTTCATGTCTACATTTAAAGAAAATATTTTCAGGGTGGTTGGTTTTCCCACAATACTTGTAAGGATTAAACACTTGTTTTACTAGAATCATCACACGCATCATTAGAATAGTGTTGGGAAGGTCCTTTAGTATGTGATTTAGGATTTTTATTAAAAAAATTATTGGGATTATCTACGAGTTCATAGTCATATAGTCTGTATGAGAAATATGGAGGAGGGAGACTAGCACAGTTGGATAGATCGCGAAAAATCGATCAGAAGGAAAAAAATACCCAAAATGGCCTCTCGAATCAAAATTTATGAGCTTTGGAAAAACTGGTTAGGTTCCATAAAAAAACTAGGCCTGGTTAAAAAAATAGGTTCAGTAAAATACCAAACCAAAAAAACATTAGGTTTGCCAAAAAATTAAAAAGACCTAGGCTAGAAAATTGTTTAAAAAAAGGGCAAACTATAGTTGTTTTTTACGAACCAACAGTCAATCTTGGTTGAAATATATATTATGTAGACAATGGTTACATAAAATTTTAAAAAGAAAACACATAAATGTGAGCAATATGCAAAACAAGTGTTAGGGTTTTAAAAAAATCATGATCTTGTAGCAAAATACCCATATCTAAAGAGAAGCCTTAGTGGCTACTAGATTTGATAGCAAACTATGAAAAATACGGAGAGCCCAAATAAATATGAAGAAAATGTTTTTGTAAAAAAAAGTACTAAAGGAGGTAGAGTATAATAACCCACTCTGATACCATGTTGAAATATTGAAACATATGAATAAACATGAAACAATATTAAATAAAATAACTTTACTAATCTAGCCTCATATCCATACAATAGCATATAATCACAAAAGAAAGAGAGAAAATAAAAAGGAGAGAATACACCAAATATACGTGGTAAAACCCCAAAATGGGGAAACATCCACGGGAAGGTATTGTCTATCTTTATTCTTGCAGAAAGTGTTTGAAGTTATTGTAATGCCTCCATAAGTGTTCCTTCTCCCTAGTCATCATTAAGGGGGAGTGTTGGATTGTGTTGCTTTGGAAGGTAATAATGCTAGTAAGTTGTAAACTTATGTAAAAGAGAGTAACGTATCCCACATTCATCATGGAGTAAAACACTCTTGTTATCTTTCATTATAAAAAGAGGTGAAATTACATTTTTCCCACATGTATTATTGGGATGTAATTCATCCATATCTCATTGTATATAATAGAGGTAATAGAGACCCGTGAGACACAATGGAAAGTGTTCTCTTTGTAAAGGGTAAATCATTTGTGGAGGTTCTCTCAAGTGTAATATTGAATATTTATGAAGAATAAAGCAGACAATACATTCTCGTTGATGTTTCCCCATTTTGAAGTTAGTAAAGTTCTTTTGTTTAACATTGTTTCATGTTTATTTATATGTTTCAATATTTAAACACTTGTACCATAGGTTCATATTGGGGTTATCGCATATCACTTGGCCCTTAAGACAAGTGACCAAAGGTGGAGATAAAGCCAATTTTGTCTGGTCTAAATCATAGCAGCAATCATCCTAGGATCTAAAACACCACCTCTACTCTGCACCAATTCTCATGTTTCCAGACTTGCAATAGCCATTTGACAAGGAAACAAATGCATCTAAATATGCTATCAGTGCAGTCCTCACTCAGCGGGGACATCTGGTGGCCTATCACTATCAAACACTATCTAATGTTGTTCACAGATACCCTACCTATGACAAGGATATGTACTCTATTATGTAGGCATGTTGACAGTGGAAGAATTATATTTTGGGGAAGGAAACGATCATCCACACTGATCACAAGACTTTTCAATTCATGCAAACACAAGGAAAGTTACAAAATAATCGCCATCATAAATGATCCACAAACCTACAACAACTCCAATTGAACATTAAGTACAATAAGGGCAACGCCAACCATGTCATAGACTGTCTTGACCGACCCCTAGTTGTGGTGCTAACCATAATTGTTAACACTTGTGGGCACGAGAACTATGGGTGGCCACAATTATATAGCAATGACTTTGACTTTGCTACTACTTATCAAACACTAAGTGCAGGAAAACAAGTCCCGAAATTCTACCTCAAAGATGACCTCTTGTGTTATATGGGCCATCTTTGTTTTCCTTTAAGTGAGAGTGAAAATCTAATTTGGGAGGCACTTTGAAATCGAGTGGTCGGGCGCTTCAGTGTGGAGAAGACCCTAGCAATACTTCAGAAGTTTTTCTATTGGACAAATCTTCGACAGGATGTCAATCGGTATATCAAGTCATGCACTTCCTATGCCATCGCTAAGCCATCCATCAAGAAGCAAGTATTGTACACTCCTCTCCCTACCCCAGACAAGCCATGGGAGTTAGTCTCCATGGATTATATGTCATATTTTCCCTCCACCAAGCATGGTCATGATTGTGTCTTTATGGTTGTCGATCGGTTATCTAACACAACCATTTTTCCACCATGTAAAAATAATATCATAACCAAGGCCACTACTAGGCTCTGCTTTGAGCATGTTTGGGTTAATTTTGGGCTACCCTATACCATTATTTCAAATAGGTACAATAGGTTCATCAATGCCTTCTATTCTAGCCTGTGGTATCTTATGGACAACAAGTTGGCAAAATCGATTGATTTTCACCCCCAAATAGATGGACAAATGGAAGTAGTCAATGGGGTGATTTTTCATATCCTACACATGTATAACTCCAAGAATCCATGTACATGGGATGAGAGTCTTCCATATGTTCATCATATCTATAACAAATCCCTCCATAGCTCTATTGGCCACAACCCTTTTCAGGTTTGTTTGGGGTTCTAGCCATTGGCCCCAATTGATGTAGCTTTGCATGTTCCATATTCACTATCAGAGTCCTTGCACCATCTGAAAAAGGTGAACAAAGTAGCCAAAATTCTTGAACGGATCTAGCACCTTCAACAATAGCTTCATGATAACTTGTAGAAGGCCAATGCCAAGTACAAGAAGCAACATGACCAGCATCAGGTTCCACACAAGTTTCAGGTTGGTGACAAGGTATGCTTTCATTTGTAGAAAGAATGCCTCACGGGCCCCCATAGGAAGCTCATACCACTTTGATATGGGTCTTGAAAATTCTTTTGAAATGAGTATTCCTCCTTTCCTTGGCTTGCACCCAATATTTAATGTGGCGCTACTTGGACCACATTTCCCCCTTTGTTTTACACCTCAGAGGTGGTTGAGAAATTGGCCCCTACTGAACTCAATCCCTACTTCCTTGATCAAGCTATAGTGGATCATATCATGGAAACCAAGTTGAATATCATCTTCCAACAAAACATACAACGTTATCGGGTTGTCAAAGTAGGAAAGCTTCTTCAGCAAGGCAAATGGCTCACCCAGATTCAGATTCAACAAAAGTTTCCACATCTCCTGTGAGAACTTGACGCAATATGTACCATTGCTTCCTAAGGGGGGGGGACTAATCTAGGTGGATATTGGTGGCCACCCACCTCTTCCATTGACTCAACACATTTCTCCATCAAGGTCGTTTTGTTATGATTGTTTGGGTCCTAACTTTCAGGGTTGTTTTGAGGCCCTAAATGATGTTTTCTGGAAAATTCCAGGGCCTGGGTTTTTTCTTTGACACACCAAGGTCATGATGCAATATTATAGTCCTTAGTTAGAGCTTTCCAACAAGCTACTATGTGCACCAATGGAGATTTTATGTGAAATTTTTACCCTGGATAAGTTAATGTGACAACTAACCATTTTGAGGCTTTGTCTCTTAGGGTTAGGGATTTGGACCTTTAAGGTTCTTTTTTTATGTTAAAAGGTCATTCTCTTGTCCTATTTTCATATTTTCAAATGATCGTAGCCAATATTACTCTCCCTTAAGAGACAAGCTACCACCATTCTAACCAATTTGTGTTCTACAATACTCTGTTATTTTATTCATTAATTGAGGTTGAGTTTTCATTGTATCGATGTGCTCTTTGTGATAATTTTGTATTTGTTTCATTTAGTTCCATGTACAATACAAATCATCCTTCCTTGATGGGATTATCAAATTATTGGTATTCTTCTTCATATACTTAATATGCAATGGTATTGTAAGGTGATTCTTCTTCTCCAAAAATATCATGAGAAAATCCTTCATCCATGCTTCCTTGATATTCTTGATCTTCAAAAGTAGACATAATACATAAAATATGCTTCTTCAATATCATGATTCCCAATACTTTCAATAATTGTATCCTCTTTACCTTATTGTAAGTATATTATATAGTATTTAAAGGAATCCCATACTTGCCAATATGCTTAGATGTGTTCAAGTAAAATGTTAACACTTACACCAATATTCAAGTGTGAATTTGTGTCCTATGGATGACTTGAAGTATGGTTAACTCACTGTGAATTATATCTCATGGTTGTAATTCTCATTTATAGAATTGATAGATGAATGGTTCACTTGCTCTTTAAGTCATAATTTATTGAATCAAACATTAAACATGATATGGTGGTCTCTCTTAATGTTGCAATAACTCATGCACTATTTCAGCAAGCTTTGCTTGTATTGTCACGCCATAATTTCGCATTGCTTGTCATAGTTAATTTCTAGTTGAACTAAGTAAATCAACATCCATTGGATCATTAAATATTTTCACAACCCATTTAAACTCAATTCCAACATTCTAACACATTCTAATGGTTAATGATAATTCACTTATCAAACTTGTGTTAAATTTTCATTGATAAAGAAAACACTTTGCATAACTTAAGTCCTCACATCTAAAGGAAAATTTGGTTGTTTGATTAATAATTCATACTCAATCTAAGCTAATTGAAATCCCACCATCTACACGACTTAGCTATATTGACCCTTAGGGATTCCCCCCTAGACTATGATACCTCTTTTTGTAGTCTAAAGTGTGGGGCAAGGCCAGCAAGGTGATAGTGTATGGCTTTCCTTAGAGTTACCTCTAGGCTCTCTCATTGAGGTTGATACTTTTCCTCCTAGGAGAGAGTTTGAGCAGTAACAAGAAGAAAGGACATCTTGAGGTTTCTTATTGGGAGAGACAAGCCATGTTCCATAAGCTTGAATGTTTTTAGAGGAAGAATGGCAAGAATACTTCCACAATCCAACAACAACCTCAGAGGTGCACAGAGAAAAAGAGTATGTCAAGAAATCCATACAACAATATAAACAACATTTTATAGTTCTGCAAGATAAACCAACACTGAGAAGCATAGTGTTGGGGGCTTCATCTCAAGCTTCATTTCAAGAATTACACAGCTAAGAAAAGAGTGTGGAGAATGAAGACTTAAGGGGATGAAAATCTCCCTACAATTCTATCCCAAGGAGCAAAAATTGTCTATGGATTTACAACAATATAGAACATCATCTTCACCATTAGAATGGAAAATGGATTGATGTTTACATCAAGGGAAAATCTGATCCAATTGTTGCCCACAATATTGAAACAAAATTTCCCCTTCTTGGAGATGCGCCAAAGATTGATGCATGCAGATCATTAACATTGGGGGCTTCTTGAAACTCTAATACACTCATCAAAGTAAACATATGTTATGTGTGCTTGTTGCCTTCAATGATTTTTCCAAATGTATTCCTATGAGTTGTGTGGAGCATTAGCTACAACCTAGATTTCCATGAAAACTTATTTTCTCTAAATATTGGCTAATTCATAATAATGTAATTGCTAAATAAATGATCTGAGTTACTAGTCTATGCAACAATGTTGTGAACAATTGGTTTTGAATTGTTGGATTATATTTTTGAACTCTATTACATCTATAGCTTTGTGGCGGTAGTTTCCCTTTAATTAATTTTTTGAAGTACATCTGCATTTAGTAAATGGTTGCCCACAATAGTTTCTCCAATAATTCTATTATCCATTCCTTGTTCTCCAAATCTTGAGGCATTTCCCTATCCTCGAGATTGTAGGCATTGATGTCACCTATAGCCATGCATATCTATGATTTGGAAATTGTTTTGGGTAGAATAAGTTGTTGTGATTGCATAGAGAAGATGTCATTCAATTGAGATTACTATAGAAGTAGAGTGTTGTGTAAGCACTTGCAAACAATAGGTTGTTTTCATGTTAGAAAGCAATGGATCTCAGCAAAATAAGGTATAACACACTTCCTTTTGGGGATTTTCTATGTTATTGTATCTCATTTTTGAATAGGTGATGACCATAATTCAACTTGGCTTCCATTTCTTGCCAAGACAGGTTGTCTCCAAGTTTGAGAATGAAAGAAACTTGCACGCTAAATATGGGAATGGATTTTGATGAAAGAAATCTCTAAAGATTGTAGAGTTTTTTATTCATGACAAAGAGTCAATGAGAATAGTTCTATGCTACCAACACAAATAGAGCTAGATACTAAAGTTGGGGTCGTAACCAAAACTGCAGCTGAGAGCTAGAGCCAAAACTATAGTTGAAGCTATAAAAAAGAGCTAGAGTTTAGAGCCATGTTCCAGAGAAGCAGACATGAGGCACACTGGCAAAAGAGATTAGTTTCCTAAGAATATTTTAGAGACCAAAAGCCTCTCATTGGGGAGGTGTGATATGAAATGGATCTGAAAATCAAACAACAAATGGTAAAATACCCAATACACATAATCCGCTGACACAAATGGAGAATTGGAAAAAAAAGGACAATGTGAACATTAAGAAATTAAATGAAAGAAAAATAAAATAAAATAAATGAATGAGAAAAAGGAAAAAATAGGAGAGAAGAACATTGGGGAATGGGAAATAAAAGGATAATTACCCTTGTCCTTCAATCTACCCCCAACATTGCCTATGTCTTCTTGTAAATTGACTTAGAAAGAGTCTTCTAGTAAAGAGAAGAGGATGTGGAAGAGGATCCTAGCTGTGTAACTTGCTAAATGACCCAAATATCCATGAGATTGCATTGTAACCCTGCAATTGTAAAGAATAAATATTAAGCATGATCATTTGAAGTTGGTTTTCCCATTTGGGTTTCTAGGGTAAAATCTTCGACTTATGGCATGTTTAAATTTTTGTGTGAATTCCTTGTTGCGTGCTCAAATTAAATTAAATACTCGTGCAATAGTGTAATTCATTGGTCGAATCATGCATGGCATGTAATGGTTGTTTAATTTTTTGCATAGTTATATACAACCATCAAATGGGTGTACATGGTAAATAAATTTGTTTGCAATATGCTCTTTCACTAGCAATGATTTCCCACAACTTTATCCATCCTTTAACCAATCCATTAGGTGAAATTCTTGTGTGTTCACCCTTTAACAAATGTGTTATGATGGTCACCATGGATGTGTCAATCTATAGCACTTATCTAAGAGCCTAACAAAATTAAAGGTGGAAGTTGTAGAGTCATTGGCCAATTAGTTCATTGTGCAGCTAAAATTTCTATTTTTATTGATTGCAAATTGGTGTTTCTCCTTCCCTAGCCATTGGCCTTACTAGTAAAAGATAGTGTGCCTTCAGACTCATTCAAATTATCATTGCTTGATCACTAGGTCGAACACACAGGTGGTTCACTATAAAAATCATTGTATACAATCCAACTTACCTATGTTAAGTCGTTGATTGCATTCCATGCATTAGCTAATTCGATTTTGTCTCAAGTCGCAATAAAAATAGATATCCCATATTTATGAATGGACTAGAATGTTGATTGATTGAGAATACTATCATTTGCAAACCATTCAATCGATTCATAACTCAATTCCTACTCTTTATACACCTAGTCGATGCCTTTAACCATCATTATTTCCTACAACCATATGTAAGCAATCAAAGTATTAGTGTATTTACAAATGGCATGATTTAGGGATGATAATGAATGGCAATAAAGTGATTTGGCTTGTGGTAGCATTGTAACATTTTCATTGAGGAAAATGCTAACAATGCTCTAATTGGTGGATTAATGTATATGTTTTCACAATGCCTAAACATGTTTCCATAGTGAAGTATATCCTTTTGATGTGTATGCACACTTGGAAAATGGAGAACATGTTTATATATCAAATTGGCATTTGGACTAGCATAGCACTCTTGAGTTACAAACATTCCATTACCAATTAAATCTTAACACTCTATCACACAACTCAACCATATCCTTCAAATTTGTAATCAATTGGATGTGATTTCTTTTCAAAAGAGAAACATGAATGAACGAATTGGAAGAGAGAGAGGGAGCGGAGGATGAGAGAGAGAGAGAGAGAGAGAGAGAGGGGGTTGGGGAATGAGCAAGAGAGAGAGAGGGAGGGAGTGTGAGAGAGAGAGAGAATGAGAGAGAAAGAGAGGGAGGGAGAGGGAGAGAGAGAGCAAGAGAGGGAGAGAGAGAGAGAGAGAGATGGGAAACCCTAAAAACATCCACGTGAATATGAGGGAAGGCACACTCTCTCAACTTATTGGAGAAGAAGAATAGTTGAGAACAGGTCCCAAGGAAGTAGTTGATCATATCTAGCTAACTAGTTGTTAGAATCTATTTGTAGCTTGACCTATTCAAGCCATCATGTAATAATAGAAATCTATAGAAGACTTCCTCTTATTATAAATAAAGTGATGGTCATTTTGCTCTCAATTTTGGTGATAGTATTCATGTTTTTCTATTCTAGTTAATTTCTTGAGTATTGTTATTGCAGATCAAATGGTATCAGAGCATTGATATAAGATGCTTTTGAGAAAAAACAAATTATGGGTTGCTAGTGTCTGCACTCACCTAGTATTCAAATCCAGAGGTGTGCTAGGGGTGGCTCCACCCTCCAGCTCTCAATAAATGTGTTAGGGTTTTCTCAAGACCTCCACTGCCCATTCCTTTGTGGTGATTTCCAACTTCAAAGGTGTGCTCGAGGATCATCTCTCCCTCCATATCTTCCAATGTAGTGTGATAGGGTTTCTCTTGCCCTC
>JZKD02S1673125.1:554188-576789 GCA_000966675.3 Picea glauca | reverse complement strand
TTCCATCGACAACTTTCCTTTTTTCGTGATTTGTTAGGTACACGTGGGCTGTAGTGAGTCAGCCAGCGTGCACACACGTGCAGTAATGGGTTAGGGCGTGTGGGCCTTGACACAAGAGGATTTTTAAAGAGTTGTTCAGTAGAGTTTTGGCAAAGAAGGGATATGAGTTGCCCTGATGCCAGGTAAGCATGTGTGGTGCAATTTAGGGTTATAACATTGAGAGGGGTTGTTTGTAGGGGGGGGACCTTGCAATAATGCATCAAAAACACAACACCACATGTCACCCTCCTTTGCAACCTATTCTCCATAACCTTTCCCTAATTTCTTCTATTCACCACTACTCTAAGACAAGAAATTGGGCCCCCCTATGAAATGTTTTCTACTGGGAAACCTTTCACATTCTTTCATACAAATGTTAAATCCCAAGACTCTCCTCTCACTCTCCATACTTTACCATTTTCATCGCTTTGTATGATCACTCTAGCCCACCGATACATAGTGTATAGGCAAGCATCTTCTTTCCCTCACCGATACAACATGTATCGATAAGCAACTCCTTTTCCCCATCGATATAGCCCTTGTCAGTGAGATGGAATTTTCTCCGCCAATACAAAGTGATAGGCCAACACTTATAAAAATATTCATTAAGATTTGGTGTATCGGCACCCGATCAATGTTCGAATGTCGATACATCGGCATCCATCAACCCTTGAACACCGATATGTCGACATCAAAATTTTCATCATCACCGACACATAAACTGGGGCCAACACTTAGGAAATTTTGTAGGAACTTCTTGTGTATCGACATTCAATCAATGTTATATTTTCAATACACTAGCAACCATGTACTTTTGAACATTTGTACGTGCGAAGTAGTCCCTACTGGCGAGTTTTTAAGTGCTTGTCCCATGTATTGGTGGTCAAAATTTGTTGCATCACCGATACAACCAACTGCAATCACCCCTCACATGTTGATACACCAAAATTCCGTCTGCCTCCGATTTTCAATATATATAGATGCGATATCTCTTTTTCTCTTCGATACGCAGTGTATTAGTGAGATTCCCATATCTTCGTCAATACACAATGTATCGACGAGTTCAATGTAACTTTGTCAATACATGGTGTATCGATGACGATCTTTGTTTCTTCATCGATACACATTGTATTAGTGAGATAATCACATCTTGAAGCCTCTCCTTTTTCCTCCAGCTCAGATCCTTTTCACTATGCCCATTAAGAGGGCTCTTTTAATTTCATGTTGATTTTAATCTATGTCATGTTGTAGTCATGATTGAGTTTGTGTGTGTTGTTAGCAGCTTTTATTATGCATACAATACCAGCATGTATATTTTGTGCCTTTTGGTTCTATGACTAACCTTGATCATGAATTGTTGTTTATTGTTAGGTGGGTTCATTACAACATCTGCAAGGCACAAGTTGGCTTTGAATTGCATCTCAGAGAAGAATTGGTACTCTTGTCGCATACTCAATGGTAAGTGCTCCAAATGTTAGTTGGTTTTTTTCGCGGGATAATATTTCTCAACCACTAATGTATGACTTTAGTTCCAATGGATGGCTTAAGAGACTATATAACATAGATGTCGTAGGAATTGATGGAACCAAATTTGAGCAAAAAAGTAGCGAGAATAGGGTTTGAATTTTCATTAAAAAAATGTCTTTGCTCACAATTTTGGGTATTCGTCAAAGTGGATTTTCACTCCCAAAACAGACTAGATGTACGTTTTACGGGATTATGATTCCAATTCCACTAATGAAATTGAAATTTGAGGTCCAAAAGTGTTAGAGAAATTGTTGAGGATTTCCCGTCAAGCAAGCCTCGTTAACCGTGACCTTCATTAAACATGAATATAATCAAATCCTTGAATGAAATTGTAGGGTCTCTCACTAGAATACTCTCCATGTGCTCTCCTCATTGCAAAAAATGACGCATCAATCTGAGATCATATGAGAAAGTTATGGACTTTTGAACTTAAGATCTTATTGTTTATTTCCATTAAAAAAGACACTTAGGAATTTTTTATTGTCTTCCTTCACGAGAGGAAATATTATTTTATTTTTCTGATACACCGAAGGAAATCTTGTTTATTTTGTCGATATAGTGGAGGCAATCTTGTTTCTAGCATTGATACACCCATGGGTCTTGTAAAATTGCCTTTCGTATTTTCTCCATAACTTTTGACTCTGGAACCTATGCTTATACTGAGAGGGGGTGTGAATCAGTATATGATACTTTTACTTAATTTAACCATTCATAAATCATTCATTAGTTGAGAAACAATAATCACATATAAACTCAATTCACAATGCACAGAGTTTAACATGGAATCCCAATCGAGAGAAAACCATTAAACTTATATTTATAAATGTTTGTAGGCACCAACCAACTGGAGACACCAATACCCTCAATTGAGCACCATATTAGTAAGATATAGGCACCAACCTACTGGAGACAAAAATCTCTTTAATTGAGCACCAAATCAACAACACCTGTAGGCACTAACCTTCCGTAACAATATTTACAAGCACCAATATGTCACAGACACCAATCCCCTCACTTGAGCACTAACTCAAAAAGATATGTGTAGACACAAATCCAAGATCTTCATACATAGAGTACTTCTGACTTCACATGCATTCTTCATTCCACAAACAATCCTTTAAACACTAGTCACATGTAGCCTTCATGCCCTAGTGAGCCTCATAGCATCTTTCCCAGAATATAATCCTTGATGGAAACATCACAACCTTATAATAGTGCACATTGCAACATCACAACCTCAAAACAGTGCACACAACAGCATCACAGACCTTTGTTCCTTCATATCACACCTTGAGAACAAGAAATGCCCCTAGAAAATCCCTTAGACTTCTCTTGAACACCTTTAGATCCCAAAAAGACAACCCAACTCCTTTAACGCACCTTGTACCACTTTTGCACACCTTAGACTTGATCTCTTGCTTGGTTTCTCTCTAAATGCACACATCTATCATGTATTTATAGTAATTTTTTCCCCACTTTCAGGGCCAACTTGTAAAGATTGGGTGAGCTGACCTGGATTTTATGGCTCAGTCGTTGGATGGAAAAATCCATATCTTCTCATTCCTAGGGAGTTAGAGGGAACACCATATACCGTTGGAAAGATATCGGAATAAGATTTTCAGCCACACAACTTATTCTCCCATTTGAGCTAGGTATGTAGGGTAAAAATTCCTCCAAATATAGGGTATCCAAACTGATCATTAAAAATCCAAAAACAATATTTCCAACAATCTCCATCTCACAATCTTTATCTTGGACATATGTAGGCTTGTCTCCATATTGAAATCTTTATCTTGGACACATGTAGGCTTCTAATATTTATCTTGGACATATGTAGGCTCTCCCTGTCTTTGACATCAATACAACAATATTTCCAACAAATATGAATCTCAATAAATGAAGGGAAGGCATTCGAAGTTGGGGCTTTTGGCTCTTTGACCTTTCATGTACTATTGTTGAAAATTTTAATGAGGAGAATCATGTTTGGCCAAGCTATTTTCATGATAAATTTGATGCTTGTGTTGGATGTGTGTGGACTATTCTTCTACGTTTTGCTCAGCACTTGGGTTCTGGAATGTATTTTGTATTATAGAATATTCTCATGTATGTTTGTTGCATTCTTATTTCTACTCTTCAAAGAATATTTGTGTGAATTCATAGACATAGGATTGTAAATTATTTTTTGAATTCTAAACAATTTTGGGTTTACGATTATTTATTCATATTCTCATATTTTCTCTGTGTGAACTATTTCCCAAGCCATAGACAAGAGCATGGATGGTTCTATGTTTTCTTTCTAGTTACCTTAGTTTCATTTGGATGCATGCATCTTGGATTAGTTTCATTTCATTCTTTAAATTAGAAACCTTCATTGGTGGACTGGGACACAATCGATAAAACCCAAACCATAAATGGCTACCATGATAGAATCTGAATGGGCTCCCTATTCCAAATGGTGAGAGGTATAATCGGGGCTTCTTATTCGGGGTAACCCCTGTTGTTGATAAAGGGAATTTTGCCCACATCAACAGAATTGACACTAGAAGAAGGGTCATATGACAAGCATGCCCATGTGGATTCATTTCATTAAATTGGTTTAACCAACCCATGGATCCTCTCCATATATCTATATGGGATAAACCTTTGAGTCTTCTGAGACCCTCAGGGAGCATCACATTCAAGACAGTTAATATATTGTCAAACTCAAAATTTGATGGTGAAGGGCACGTCTCTACATTCACGCATCTCAATCAATTTAACATGACACAAAAAATTCTTAAGATTGTTTGGGACAATGAAATTTATTTAGTATTTATCCTCACATTTGAAGGACGGATTAAATTTTGGTTTAGGATTACCAATGAAATCGATACATAGTTGGAAACAATTCATGCAAGTATTCATCATTTCTCATGTAGATTATGTTTATGATGAACTATTTAATGAACTTGAAGAAATCTATAGGCTCATAAACGAATTTGTGGATGATTTATTTCAAAGAGCCATGTAGATTTATTATAGATTTCCTGAAAGTGACAAACTCTCAGACCAAGAAATATTTGATTGGTTTTCATACATTGTCTCTATTTCTGAAGGGTATGATATGAATAATCAGATTATCTCTCATTCACAAGATTCAGATCTGCACGATGAATATTCGATCACCTCTTATCCCAAATGAATACTTTAAAACCTACATACCATTCAATCCTATCCTCGGACATCTGATACTATGCAATCTAATTTCGGAGAGCCGTCTAAGGAAACTATTTAAATAGACGATGTCGAATCTATATTGAAAAATCAATTCACTAAGTTGTTTTAGATTTGAATGATAATTTAGCATTGAGAAAAGTAATGACTATATTCTTCACGAATAATTATGATCTGATGATGAAATATGGGGTGTACATGATCTCTAATCAACACTCTGTCACAACTATGTGGGAACCTTCACCAGAAATCTTAAACCCCTTAGACCCATAGTGGGAACAAACTAGTGTCTCTCCTTTTGAGAATCATGAATATGCTTTGGTTTCTGATGAATCACTCATTAAGGAAATCCCAACATTTTTAAAATCCGTAGATCTATTTGATAATAATCTCTCATGTGAGCAATCACCAGCCTATCATTCAGTAGAATATTCACATTTTTCTCACAATGAAAGATTGAATGATAAACAAGAACAAGAAGATTTCCTAGCTTTGATTGATCAAAGACTCATTATTAATGATAGTCCATCAGGATGCACAAAGTTCAAATTCCTTTGCAATTTAAACTTCTGGAACATGTTGAATCACAATATAATCATGATAACCATGTTTTCAATGACTATTTTTATTTTCTAGAATTGAATGTGAGCACTAATATATCATTGAATAATCCTATTCAATCTTAAATTTATGATCTCAATGCATAGATGTTAATGATAGAAGATACAAGGCATGAAGAGCACAACGCGTTTTCAAATCCCCATGTGGAAATCACATAAAATGTGCATCCCATCACCATGCAAGACATAGGAAACAATGAGTTGATCCAAGAAAAATTGTTACCTAAATCTGCTCCAGAATCTCATGGCAGTCTTCAGGGGAAGATGCATCACTCGTCCTTGAATTATGTCTCAATACTACAGCACTCCTCACATGATTTTGATGATCTTATAGGAGAAGTATTGGAGTCATATTTTGCACAACGTTTCACTCAAATTGGCAAATGCAATTTCTCCTCTCTACATGTGGCTTATGTAAAATGTGGGCTTAGGGAGACTTGTCTTGATAATGAGGCACTTTGGTTTTGATTGATGGTTATGTTGGATTCTCATTATCTTGCTTTGATATCTAGAATGAATGATACCACCCATATCGAGACTCGCCCACGAGGTACACGGCATGCAAATTTTATTTATGAGCCTCATCATGTATGCCACTTGTTTTTGAATTCCTTCCAACAGTCCTATGGTGGTCATTGTAAACATTATGATGGAATTGACGCTTTGTTGGAGGAATCCTACATGTCTACACTTCTCGTGAATAATAACGCCACCAAATTTCACATGTTGGGTAGAGATTTAATTGATTCAATTCTTCCTATTGTTGATATTTCACTACTCCAATTTTTGCTATTAACTTTTGATGAACATGTGGTTGCAGGTTTGGAGTTGCTTGAAAGGCTACATTGGCACTATGCTTTCACATAGTCCCTTTTCATCCAGTGTAGGATAGCGTAGGAATAGGAGTATCCTAGTTCTTTTACTTCCTTGTTTGCTTGCATAGTTTAGATGTTTGCTTCCATTTCTACAAGTGTAGCATAGATTTTGGATTATCTTGGTTTCTTGAATAAAAGCCACCAGTTGTTATTAGTTTAGCTCAAGATGGCTTACTTTAGTCTTAATTTCTTTTTTGCATGAGATATTTCTTCTTTTTATTTGATTCATTTCATTTTGTTGTTTAACTAAAATCTTGGCTTAACTTTGGTTTTCATTCATCTTCATGAGGAAACCCTGTGCATAATTTTTTAGTAATTCAACTATAAGATTCATCTACTTCAATGGTAGTCACTTTAACATTGAGAGTTAGACAACACTAAACCAGAATATTACGATCTTGAGTTGTTGAAAAGGTATCTACTGTAAAACAATTTATAGCTTGGGCCAGTGGATGAAATCTTGGTCAGAGGAATCCTTGTTGAAAATATCTATAATGTTCCCAAGCCAAGATGCAAGGAACATCATGGTTTTGGGTGTCTTTTAAAACTTTTATGGTTGTGGCATTTCGTCAAACACTTTGTTGATCTACTTGTTTAGATGTGTTTACTTGCAGGATGGCCTCTTGATTTCGGCCTTAGGGTTTCAGTTGATGATTTATATATGTGTTGCAGCAATAAACAAAAAGATGCAATCATGGAATATACCTCAACCATATGCAATATGATAGACAAGCCAAAACATCTCAAATCTGATTTTATTCATGAATAGAAGAACCTGCTACAATGAAGATGTCGATCTGGAAAACTCAACAGATGGATCCAATAATATAATAGGAGCTGCTACAAAATGGTCCAATAGAAGACCACAAGCCTCCCAAAGGCTGAATACTCAATGAATATCAAGACAAGAGTAGATCTGGCCATATGAAGTGCCAAAGCCCTAACTGAATGATGCCACATCCTGCTGAAATGCTAAAGCTCCTCAATAATTCAGCCCAACTATCAAAGATGTTCAATCACCCCAATAAACATGCCAAACAATAGATCAGGTGAAGGCAATAACAACCTAGGTGCCCGAATCTCCAAGAGCCCTCTCAAACCTTATGGATCTGAACCTTCTCCAAGGAATGGTGTGCCCCCCTAGATGCCTAAAACCCTAGATAAATTGGCCTTTCTCCTAGAGACCTCCAACAGCTCCATCAATCCACTAGAATGATATCTTGGGGCACGGCAATGAAAACCCAAGTGCTCAACTAGGCAAAATACCTGCTAGATCCTTAGATCTAGCTACCCTCCAAATAATGGTGCGCCCTCCTCTTAGCAAATCGTCCGGAAACAACCAAGAATGATGCTAAGACACCTAAAAGTAAAACCTAATACTCAAAATTCCCACAATCACTTCTCCTTAGCTAGGACGAATGCTCCCTCAATGGATAGTGCACCCCTCTTGCTGGAAACCACAACTGATGCGCCCTCTCTCTCTCGTTGCACCTGCAATTGATGTAGAATCCTCTTGCAACTGAATAGACATGAAACTAGAATGGTGTGGGAGAGTATTGCATCTCTGATACCAAGCTTGGGACAATCTAGGTGGAATCTTTCACCATTGAATCGTCCTCTAGGGTTTGTTAAGTCAAAACCCTCAAAACCCCCATTGTTGGGCTCACTAGCTAGAAGCCAGATATCAAAAGATGATCATACATGAATGAATCAATAGAGGCCCTTGCCTTTCATTTATACTTCTTGCTCACCTTCTCCCTCCAAAGTGACTTTCATTTTATTAATATTTAATTAATTAATTAAATCACTTTAATTAATTAATTAACCTGTTTACCTCTGAAAAGCACCTTATCTCTCCTTGTGGCTTCCCTGACCACTAAAAGTCACTTCTAGCCATCCCATCCTGTAGTGTTGCTCCTCCTAATTCCAATGAGCTATTACATTGAGAGGTTCCTCCAAGTAATGTGCCCAAAATGACCTCTTTAGTGAATTTAATTGACTTATAGCTCAAAATACTCAAAATCATGGAAATCATCGGAATGAAACGAAACCAAAGCCAACCTATGCGGAATAGATCATAATGATGAAATGGGGTGGACGATGCAAGTCGGATCCAAAAATGCCTCTCAATAACTCATGTACTCTCTATAACACCCATCTGGCTACTCTGGACATCATAAACTTCTACAATGCAATGATGTCCCAAAGTGGGGACATTATAGTCCTCCCTGCTAGAAAATTGTTTTTCCTCAAGAAATAACTAAATCCCCTCAAGTATAATACCAGGATCCCATGTCCACCTATGGGATACATAGTAGAACCCATCCAAAGATGAACAATCACACATGTTTCCCCTTGGGTCCCATATCAAGTCATGAACTTCTAGCCCCTGGGACACATAATCCTGAAATACACCAACTCTGTGAGTCTTTTGTACATGGCACATGGCCTCATCTTGGAATGGGTCCATCCTCCAAGCTACTATCAAGATAAACATGGCCCCCATCAACTGCACCTGCTGATGCTAGAATGAGGTACTGCAAGACCTCTGTGAGACATCCTCAAGAAATGTGCTCCCATCAACACTAAAGCTCCATGGAAAGTTGAAACAACTTTCCCCTGCAAAGGTCCACTCACCTCCGCCAATCAGTGAAATGCTCAATCCTGCAATCCCTAGGTCCCATGCTGACCTCTGTCTAATATAACTATGATGATCCTGCACCACTCTGACCATGACTGTCTACCTTCTGCATACATACTGGATCCCCCTCTCCTGGATCCTCAAACTAAAATACTTGTTACCATTCAACCTGTTGTCCAGAAAATGTGTTTGTAAAGACAGGTCTGTAGAATAAGTACCAGTCCAACTGCCTCCATGTCTGATCATGATGATCAAAAGTGAAAGGTTGCCTCGCTCCCTCAGACAAATCCTTGTAGACCCACTCCAAATCGACCCCTGGTGGAGTGTGTGGCTCTCTGGCTCAACTTGGGTCACCATGTAGTGAAACACCATAGTAACCAGGTGAACTCTTGGATCCCATGGCAGACTTGGAATTTTATCACTTCCAATCTCCTCTAACTACTCCTATGTCATACTGATCATTATCGGAAGCCCTTTGTGCTCATCTACTATCATCTGGCCTATGGTTCTCACCATCACGCACCAAGTCTCAGTTGGTTGCCTATGACGATCCACCTCTATCCTGTTGGATGTTGTAAAAGTACTCATGTTAGGTGGTCTCGGCCCACGCACTCTTCATGCCCTCTGCCACTGTCTATCTCTCCTCATGTTGTTGTCCATGATAAAAGTGTTGGAAGAGGGTCATAGGGGCATCCATAGCTGACCATAGGACTGAAAAATACCACATGCCTCAGTCAATCCCAAGGATTAAACCAAAATCATGTCTACCTGTACCCCTGATAACTACTCACTCATAGCCATCACTAAACCCCAATCATCAGGTACAACCAGAAGTAACTCCTCCAACTGTTGGTCAACCAACCTCCATCTCTCATGCAATTATTGATACGGTAAAGGTGCTCTCTCATATCCATGTGTTGCTGCAAAGGAGCGGCATCTTCATGCTCCCCTAAGTGTGTCTCCTCCCTGCAAGGCAATACACCCCTTTGAATCCCACCATACACCTCGGCATGTCTCTGTGAGCTATCACACATCATTGTATGCTCCAACATACTCACGTCATCTCTCGTAGACTCATGTTGCATTACAAATCCTAGGTGTATTGTTGGATCAACCTCTACATGGAGGTCAACCTCTCTCGGAACACCAATGGAATTGTCCTCCATCAACCAGTGCTCCTCTGCTAGATCACCAACATCCCCTAGAAACGTGACTAAATGATATATTTGAGTATCCACTAAGATAGGTGAAATGGATTTCTGATGGATCTCCTCAAGAAGCTCATCTGATTTGAACTTTGATTCTTGGGGGGTTGTCTATGTACCTCTCAAGAATCCTTGAGTGCTCTTCAACTCTTGAGTAAGTTTGTCCACCTCTAACTCATGCTCCCTCAGAGCCTCATGATACATCTCACCAATCCTCAATAGGTAATACATGTCAGTCAATAACTATTGGTAGTCGGTCCTCATCACAGATAATCTCTCCTGGAGAGTAGGAAAATCATCCATGGAAAATCCCTCATCTGAACTACTATGTGCCACTAATGCTCTCGGGCAGTAATCTGCCATCAATGAATGTGTGTCATCAAAACGTCTAGTGGTTTCCATGATCGTATCCTTACTAACTCTCAATTGTCTTGTTAAGTGGTGTGACTCCTAATCATAGTCATGTTGAGGTACCACCTCATGCCTCTCACTGCTAGTGTCATTAATGGAATCCTCAACAACACTCTTTGTAGAATATAAAGTGTTGAACTGCCCATTGTCTACTATGCTACTAGGACCTCCTATATGCAACTGTGTGTCATCATAAACTATTATCTCCCTCTGCATCACATTGTATCATGTATGAGCAGTCGTATCCTCCCATGCACTCACCTTGCTACTATCATCTGCACCAGAATCCCATATAGATGTGTCCAGATATCTGTTATGTTCATCCTGACCAATAAAGAGTGCATCCTCATCAATGCAGGCCGATCTTGGAAGTACATGCTCAATCAACCTGTCAGTCTCCACAATCTACTCAACTAACGGAGTCTCCCAAATCTGTGACTCAATATCCTCATGTTGGTGTGTGAACGTCAGATCAATTGTTTGCAAGTCATATGTCTCCTCTTGGATCTGTGGATCCATGTGTCCATGTTGTTCATCCCTCTCACAAGGCTCCTCTATGCTACTGCTATCCTCATATGATATGGTTGTCATAGGTGTCTGGAAAGATGACAGATGTGTCACGGTCCTCATAGGAAGGTCATCAGATTTAGGTGCTAACACGTGTGAACCCTCATGAGTGTCACCACTTTGTTGAGGTGCAAGGTCATCAACAGTATATGATATGACTATTGAAGAATAAGTGTTATCACCTTGTCCATCCCACTGCTCCTCCAATGTGCAAGGGTCACTATCCTCCTCAAGTGTGCTAGAATCACTAGCATTTGTGGTAGAGTTACTATCACTAGCCTGTGTGCAAGAGTCAGTGTCATCATCAGACTGCTCCAAATCAACATCTATCGCTCAATCCTCACGCACCTCATCATCATTGTGATAGTGTGCCTCAATAATGTGTTCCTGATCCTTACCCCTACACCTATGATCTGGTTCCCAAGGCACCTTGCAATTGTAGAAAATTTGTGTGCTCCTAATGGGTGTGTGGTTCCTCTGTTCTTCCAACCATCTAGTTGTTTTTGCTCTCTTTTCCTCTGCTATGATGATCCCATGTAAAATATCCTCTTTGCTCCAATGGGTATTTCTATAGGTTGCATACTGTGGGAAGGTTATTAGAGCCTTAGTTTCCTTGCTAAGGGTGAAATATTTTATCTCCAATCATGTTATCTCAAAGGATATCTCATCCATTTCTTTCCAACTATTGATTTATCCCTACAAGATACCCCTCAAGTTGGTGGGATTTTAAGCTTTGATACCACTGTAATGTTCCCAAGCTAAGATGCAAGGAACATCACGGTTTTGGGTGTCTTTTAAAACTTTTCTAGTTGTGGAATTTTGTCAAACACTATGTTGATCTACTGGTTTAGATGTGCTTACTTGCAAGACGACCTCTTGATTTCGGCCTTAGGGTTTTAGTTGATGATTTATATATGTGTTGCAGCAATAAACAATAAGATGCAATCATGGAACATACCTCAACCATATGCAATATGATAGACAAGCCAAAACATCTCAAATATGATTTCATTCATGAATAGAAGAACCTGCTACGATGAAGATGTCGATCTGGAAAACTCAGCAGATGTATCCAATAATATAATAGGAGCTGCTACAAAATGCTCCAATAGAAGACCACAAGCCTCCCAAAGGATGAATATTCAATGAAGATCAAGACAAGAGTAGATATGGTCGTATGAAGTGCCAAAGCCCTAATTGAATGATGCCACGTTCTGTTGAAATGTTGAAGCTCCTCAATAATTCATCCCAACTGTTAAAGATGTCCAATCACCCTGGTAAACATGCCAAACAGTAGATCGGGTGAAGGCAAGAACAACCCAGGTGCTCGAATCTCCAAGATCCCTCTCAAGCCCTATGGATCTGAACCTCCTCCAAGGAATGGTGCGCCCCCTGGATGCCTAAAACCCTAGATAAATCGACCTCTCTCCTAGAGACCTCCAACAGCTCCACCAATCCACTAGAATGATAGATTGGGGCACGACAATGAAAACCCAAGTGCTCAACTAGGAAAAATACCTACTAGATCCTTATATCTAGCTACCCTCCAAATAATGGTGCACCCTCCTCTTGGGAAATCATCCCATTCTCAATACAAATAAATCCTCCATTGAAATGCCTATGGAAACAACCAAGAATGATGCTAAGACACCTGCAAGGAAAACCCAATACATGGAATTCCCGCAATCACTTCTCCTCAGCTAGGATGAATCCTCCCTCAATGGATGGTGCGCCCCTCCTGCTGGAAACCCCAACTGGTGCACCCTCTCTCTCTCTCTCTCTCTGCACTTGAAACTAATGTAGAATCCTCCTGAAACTGAGTAGATATAGAACTAGAATGGTGTGGGAGAGTATTGCATCTCTGAGACCAAGCTTGGGACAAGATAGGTGGAATATTTCACCACYGAATCGTCCTCTAGGGTTTGTTAAGTCAAAACCCTCAAAACCCCCAATGTTGGGCTCACTTGCTAGAAGCCAAATATCAAAAGATGATCATACATGAATGAATCAATAGAGGCCCTTGCCTTTCCTTTATACTTCGTGCTCACCTTCTCCCTCCAAAGTGACTTTCATTTTATTAATATTTTATTAATTAATTAATTAACCTTTTTACCTCTGAAAAGCGCCTTATCTCTCCTTTTGGCTTCCCTAGCCACTAAAAGTCACTTATAGCCATCCCATCCTGTAGTGTTTCTCCTCCTTATTCCAATGAGCTATTACACTAAGAGGTTTCTCCAAGTAATGTGCCCAAAATGACCTCTTTAGTGAATTTAATTGACTTATAGCTCAAAATACTCAAAATCATGGAAATCGTCGGAATGCAACGAAACCAAAGCCAAATTGCGAGAAATGGATAATGATGATGAAATGGGGTGGACAATGCAAGTTGGATCCCAAAATGCCTCTCAATAACCCATGTACTCACTATAACACCCATCTGGCTATTATGGACATCGTAAGCCTCTGCAATGTAATGATGTCCCAAAGTGGGGACATTACAATATCTCCACTGAATGGACTGGAGTTCCTTTGATGGTTGCACTTGAGAAATGTTGCTAAGATCCTTGGAAATGAATCATATCATGTCCATGGCCTTGCTATTCATAATCCAAAATGATTGTGCAAGCCTTATTGATGAAACTTTTGATGGTTGTGTTTCTCACAAAAGCTTGTAGACCAATGGTTTGATGTTACGGTATCATGGCTCCATCCTCTGGTGAGATAAAATATGGTTAAAAAAATTCTGAACATTGATATTTTTCTATAGACTTAATCCCTTTATGATGAGATGATTTAAAAACACAAAAGGTAAATCATTAATTTGTTCAGAAGATATTCAAAATCCTATAACGCTTTCTGATCATCGTACCTTAACTCTATCATAATGGTGTATGTTGAATATAACCGTCGAAGTGTTTGTTTCTCTATGAATAAGATATGCCTGAGACTTTCATAACGTATACTCCTTTCCTGGTCTTAAAAGTTGTTTTCATTTATAGAGAAAAGAAATAGTGTATTTCATCTCTAGCATGTACCTTCAGTAACAGAATGTCAAGTTTTAGTTTCCCTTTGACTATTTTGAGTATCTTGGAAATATTGAGGGTTACAGAGTACACACACACAAACACTTTAATATTATCTTTTGCACCACAAGCTCCTAAGTTTGAATTTTAAGGTCACATGCGTTGCCTAACCATATTGGGTGACAAGATAGACATATGTTCCTTTATCATGTGAGCTCAAGTGGATGATATTCATCTTTTTATCATCATATAATGTCCATTATAAGGGTGAAACTTAGTTTTTTCCCGATACATAGACTTCTTTCAATGACTTGGGTATCTTGACTTACAATGTTTTCATGCTTATTGAAGTTTGCAAGTATCTTTTGAAGATCTCTTGACTCAGAATTTAACCTTCTTGGTCTGATTATCCTTTTATTTCTCTACTCTATAAACAATCTGATGGAATACTTTGACTTGGGACTACTCAATGGTTTTCATTGGTTTTCTCTTCGTATGGTCTTATTTTGGTTTGCTCATGAAGTTCACTGGTCTAGTCACCTTCATCTTGATCTTGCTGGGTGTTTTGCATCATGATGTTTATGTTGGTTTTGGAATTGGAATTTTCAATTATCGAATGAGCAGGTACATCTAAGCCAAGTCATGAAACTCTCAATGAAGCTCTTCAAGGCACTGGTCTACAATTTTTTGAGATTTGTGTTGAGAAGGCTAATGAAGAATAATATTTCAAAACTCAACCAACTACACAAAGCACAAACCATACAGTAGGTTGCACATTCACTTGCATTAATGTCACATGTTGGTCTACAATCCCATACTCAGGGGAATTCTGAAAGGAAAAGTGTTACACGTAGCCTTTCTCTTGCATTTCCATTTACGTGTGCAATGTAGATAGTTACCCTGATTTCAGGGATTGAACATGTTCAAGTCCTACTATACATGATCTACAACCTGATTTCAAAGAATAACAATTGAAGGAGTGCTAACAGTAGTTGTTGATGAACGTTTTCAACCGAAAAAGAGCATAATTATGACTCAAGAATAATGATCTTTAACCTCTAGGATAGTGATCAATAGGAATGGTCCTCAAAATGCACTACTTCAGGGCAGAATTGTTGATCATCACAACTAGATACATTGGTTGCTCGAAAGGGAGCTACCACTCTTGGATGAAGATTCAAGCTAAGTTGACTCCACCTTTCTATTGAGATCTTGGCAAAAGAAAAATGGTAAGGTTCAAAATTTGATTTAAATCGTCCCAACATGTATGTTTCCTCACTTATTCAAAGCATTATTTTTTGTTTAAGTGTCCCATGCCAGCCTGGATATAGACTTTAGTTCTAGTATATGTTGTGAGATCTCTGCGAACATGTTTTTTTGGGAAGAAATTGTCTTAGTCAACATTGCTTTAGTCAGACTTTCTAACTCGTTAAACATTTCTGTTTGAAAATGGCTAATAAAGAAATCCACATCATTGGGCACTAGTTTTTTAATTGGTGTTATTTGTTTTTTGTATGAGTGCAGATCTCTCTGATTGAAGATTTTTCTCACTTGAAGAGGAGGACATGACTCGAATGGATTTAAAAAATCCGACATAATCATGGGACACATCACCTGGGACTTTATTCATGAACCTATGTTTTGAATTCTTCTTTCTTTTATTTTTTGCTCATGATTTTTTTAAGCCCTTTCAAGTTTGAGAATATTGGGATGAAAGAAACCTCATGTATTGAATGGTTTTTCCATGTAGGTGTGAGTGCTCAGTTTGAATCATACGCCTGATTTGGAACTATGGTTAAATGAGCATGTCATGTTGTAGAATGAGTTTCAGAACTTGGAGATATTCAAAGTATGCACACAAATTTTGAAACCTTAAGATATTGCAAGGCTGGAGCAAAGCATCTAATGGGTAACAGATGAAATCTATTTTCAATACTTACTTCTTAAAGCACGAGGTTGCAAAGATGAGCTGACAGTATTCAGAAAACCGGATATGAGATGCAGTTCTCAACTAGTGCTAGCACCGAATCCCATCTAAACGAAATGATATGCTCATAGGATTTCATAGGGATTAGTCTTTTCAAGAGGCTGCAAAGCCACTTGTTGTGTTAGGATACATGAACATTCTTAAAGTTGTTGGAAACATTGACATTATGATTTCTTTTTCAGTACACTCTCCCTTGTTGATTGCATATCTTTAATCATCATTTTCATTTTCCAATTGTAGCAGGTTTTGGGCCGAGTTCATCTTCTAATTCTATATATGACTACTCTATTTCATTCCTCATCTTCATTTCCCTTGGAGACTATTCATTCTCTAACTTTTGCTTGTCTTAAATTTCTTGATTATATTTGATGACATACATATATATCACCTCTATTTGTCACATACAAGAAACACCTTTGCACTGGAAACATGATCGAATCAACTTGCATCTCTTTCCTAGATCATGAGCTGAACTAGGGGTCTCTATTGAGATGAATCATGAATATTTTGAAATATTGTGACAATAGTCATACCATGACTTAACAGAGTGGTTAATTAATGGTTATTCTTTCATGTTGGTTGGTGAGAAAATCCTATGTAATGGGGGAACCATCCACACACTAAGCAGTTTCTCGTGTGAGTGGTGAAGTATCAAAGTCTAAAGGTTGAAAATCAAAATGGGATAACTTATTTAGCCATGTCTATAAAATATACAAAGTAAATATCAATAGTTTGCAGTCATCCCCTATTAGGCTAAAATAAGGCCACTACTTTCTCCATCCACTAGATGCTAAGCATACATTAAATAAATCAGGAAGGAATGTGAAAAAAATATTGATTAGACTAGGGGACATGTATATATCTTCGTCGGGAATATGGATGCTCACTAGTAGCAGAGGTCTATGTCATCATGTTGACTCCATTGGGGCTATGGATGCTCGTGGTCAATGGAGCAACACATGAGGGATAATATATACGCACCTGGTGAAAATCTTTTTATATCCCAAACATGTATTAGCCCCATGACAATGATGCCAACCTGAATCATCGACGTAGTTTAAGGAAATAAATATTACCATAATTCATCCTCTTATTATAGTAGACGAGCTCTACTAGCCAAAATGCAAGCATCACCAGTGAACCCACCATAATGGAATCGTCGGGTAATTATTGCATATTTATTATGGAATTTATGATCTTAAAAAATGATGATATGACCCTCTGCATTTTTTCTCATAAGTTAGGGAAGACTAGCAGAGATTTTGGCTTTTCCCAGTGTGTCACCAATTATTTTTCCAGCACAACACCCTCCTTAATTTCTTCTATTCACTGTTACTCTAAGAGAATAAATTGGCCCCCCTATGAAATTTTTTCTACTGGGAAACCTTTTACATTATTTCATGAAAATGTTAAATCCCAAGACTCTCCTCTCACTCTCCAGACTTTACCATTTTGAGCATTTTTTAAGATCACTCTAACTTATCGATACATAGTGTATCGATGAACATCTTCTTTCCCTCATCGATATAGCACGTATCAGCAAGCATCTTCTTTCCCTCGCCAATAAATCATGTATCAAAAAGCATATCCTTTTCCCCGTCGATAGACCCCTTGTCGGAAAGATGGAATTTTCTTCGTTAATACAAAGTGATGGGATAACACTTATAAAAATCTTCTTTAAGGTGTGGTGTATCAGTGCATGATCAATGTTTGAGCATTGATACATTGGCATCCATCAACCCTTGAACACTGACACGTCAGCATCGAAATTTTCATCATCACCAACACATGAAATGGGGCCATCACTTAGGAAAATTTGCAAAAAATTCTTGTGTATCGATGTTTGACTAATGTTGGATCATAGATATACTAGAAGCCATGAAATTTTTAATGTCGGTACATGTGAAGTAGGCCCCACTAGAAAAATTTTAAGTGCATGTCCCATGTATAAATGATCAAACTTTGTTGCACCGTCGATACAACCGGCTGCAATCACACCTCACATGTTGATACACTAACATTCCAGCTGCTTCTGGATGTCAATATATATCAGCGCAGGATCTCTTTTTCTTGCCAATATGCAGTGTATCAATGAGATTCCCCTATATTTGTCGATACACGGTGTATTGACAAGTTTAATGTATCTTCGTCAATACACAATGTATCAGCTATGATCTTTATTTCTTCATCGATACACATCGTATCAATGAGATACTCACATCTAGAGGCCTCTCCTTTTTCCTCCAGCTTAGATCCTTTTCGCTACACCCATTAAGTGGGATCTTTTGATTTCTTATTGATTTTAATCTACATCATGTTGCAGTAGTGATTGAGTTTGTGTGTGTTTCTAGCAACTTTTATTACGCATATCATACCAGCATGTATATTTTCCGCCTTTTTATTCTATGAATAACCTTGATCACGAAAGTGGTTCTTATTGTTAGGTGGGTTAATTACAACATCTACAAGGCACAGGTTGGATTTGGACTACATCTCAGAGAAGAATCGATACTCTTGTTGCATACTCAGCGGAAAGTGATCCAAACATCAGTTGGATGTTTTTACAAGATAATATTTCTCATCCACTAACATATGAATTTAGTTACAATGGATGGATTAAGATCCTATATAAAACAGATGTCATAAGAATTGATAGAAAAAAAAATCAGTCAAAGTAGTAGTGAGAAAGAGGTCCGAACTTTCATTAAGAAATGCATTTGCTTGCAATTTTGGGTTCTATTCAAAGTGGATTTTTCACTCCCAAAACAGGCTAGATGTATGTTTTATGGGATTATGATTCCAACATCACTGACAGAATCAAAATGTGAGGTCTAGAAGAGCCAAAACAATCGTCAAGGATTTCTCGTCAAGCAAGCCTTGTTAACCGTGACCTTCATTAAACATTAATCTACTCAAATGCTTGAATGAATTTGTAAGGTCTCTCACTAGAAGCCTCTCTGTGTGCTCTTTGTGTTGTAAAAAATGACGCCTCAATTGGACATCGTATGAGAAATTTATGGACTTTTGAACTCAAGATCTTATTGTTTCTTCTCGTTAAAAAATACACTTGGAAAAAAATGTATTGTGTTCCTTCACCAGATGCAATCTTGTTTCTTTTGTCGATGCAGTGGAGACAATATTGTTTCTTTTTCCAATACAATAGAGGCAATATTATTTCTAGTGTTGATACACCTGCGGGTCCCGTAAAACTATCTTTCGTAATTTTACCATAACTTTTGAATTCAAAACCAATTTCATGCGCTCCTTATACCATTGGAAATTTCTCGTCGAGCTCTACAAATTCCTAGATATAAGTTTCAGGGGATTCCTCATTGTTTAGCCTTTATTTTCAAGTTTTCATACTACAGATCAATCCTTAGGGAATTCATCATCCCTTTGAATTTCCAATACACCCAGAGTCAATGGAAGAAATATCTTTC
The DNA here is from genome assembly GCA_000966675.3 of Picea glauca. Classification (NCBI taxonomy): domain Eukaryota; kingdom Viridiplantae; phylum Streptophyta; class Pinopsida; order Pinales; family Pinaceae; genus Picea; species Picea glauca. Next base: position 557,241 of record JZKD02S1673125.1, on the reverse strand, counting down.
TCGCTGATACAACAGAGGAGATCACCCATTTCCCGCCAATATGCCCAGTGTTGGCGAAATCATCTCATCTTCGCCAATGCGACAAAGGAGTCCAACAATTATTATTTTTTAATTAATTAATTTTCCTTCCTTTAGATGTCAGAGCTCAATCTTTCTTTTTGTGCTGACATACTGGAGCTCAATATTTCTTTAGGAACTGACATACTGAAGCTCAATCTTTCTTTCAACACCGACATACCAGAGTTGATCCTTCTTCCAATGTCGATACATTGGAGGAAAAATAACTTCCAACCTTTGATACAGTGACGAGTCTTGTAAACTGCATTTTGTATTTTGGCCATAGCATTTGACTCTGATACATGTTTTTCATGTTCCTTATACCATTGGAAAGGTCTCACAGAAATATGAAAATTCCCAGTTATAAGTTTTAGGATATTCTTCACCAATCGTCCTATTTATTTTATTTTTCATACTAACATATTGTCATTAGCCAAAAATTCAATAGCATAGCATTGCAATGGGGGATGTCCATGAAATAACCATCAAAAGGACCAGATATCAAACTCAAGGAAGTACATCCGAACTTCTCACTCAATCGATGATGAATTTATCCATGGTTAAATATATTTTAATTTATATTTTGAAATGTTGTGTATGGGAAACTCATGTGTTTGATGTTGAATGGCACCCAGGTACAAGCTGGATGAAGAGCACATTCATAAATCGGAATACACGGTGTGTAAACGAATATACTATAAATACATAGTGGCATATTTTCAAATGTGATCTACAACAAAGGATGATACACCAACATAGGAGCAACCATCAACAAAATACATTAAATCCAAAATGATAGAAGACGAAGTACAATCCTCATGGTATGCAAGCCCCTAGGCATAGAGGAAGGAGAGACCCCCCAATGTTCAGATTATTAATCACATTGTATGAGGTGAACTAAGGCCAAAATCCATGATGTCTAATGAGTACTAAAAGACAAAATTCGAAATGTAAATGCATATAATGTCTGATATATTAAATCATGAAAATTTCCACTGTCATTGTTCTCTCATCATGCCTTAGAGGATAAGGACAAAATTTTGTAAAGGGAAGGTCAAGAGTCGGGAACGAAGAAGGCCAAGAGTCAAGATGAATCTCAATAAATGAAGGGATTGCATTCAAAGTTTGGTTTTCTGGCTCTCTGAGCTTTCATGTACTATTGTTGAATCTTTTAATGAGGAGAAGCATATTTGGCCAAGCTATTTTCAGAAGAACTTTGATGCTTGTGTTGCATGTGTGTGGACTATTTCATTGTGTTTTGTTCGGGACTTGGGTTGTGTAGGAATTCACTTTGTATTGTAGACTATTCTCATATATGTTTGTTTCATTCTTATTTATGTTCTTCATGGAATATTTTTTTGAATTCGTAGACATAGGACTGTAAATGATTGTTTAAATGCAAGAATATTATGGGTTTACGATTATTTGTTCATATTCTCATCTTTGCTCTATGTGAAATATTTCTTGGGCCATAGACAAGAGCATGGATGGTTCTATGTTTTCTTTCTAGTTACCTTAGTTTCGTCCGAACACATGCATCTTAGATTACTTTCATTTCATTATTTATATTAGAAACCTTCATCAGTGAATCAGGAAGAAACTGGTAAAACCCAAAACTAGAAATGGCTATCAAGCCAGAATCTTGATGGGTTCCTTATTCCAAACGGTGAGAGGTCTAATTGGGACTTCTTATCAGGGGTAACATCTATTTTTTTATAAAGGGAATTTTTCTCACATCAACATGCGGTTTTACCCTTCCATTTGACACCCAAGTCACAACTTAACCCCTTAACATTGTCAACTATGTCATCCACTTCAACTACAAACTAGTGCATGGCCTGCCTCTATCTAGTTACCATGTGGCATTTTATGATGTCACACTAACATAATCACAAATTTGACTGCCTTTCTTATGGAACACATTATCTCTTTTGATCAATACATGATCATTCCAACCTAAATGTGCCCCTATTTCATGTATACTTAAGGCGTAAACTCAATAAGTCTTAGTTATTTTAGATTCCCTTGGTGAAATGGGTCAAACCCTTCCTTGCATATATTGTTGACCTTATTAGTGAAGGGAGATGATTGATAATACAAATCCCTCTATTCGTCCACTGAGATTTCTTATGAAGGCCTCGACAGCAATAATGGATTCAAGCCTATAACATATAGTTCATCCATAGGTATTCATTACAACACATCTCTTCTAAGTAAGAACACGACGCCTTTAAATCTCTCTCGTGGAGGAAATGAGTCATAGGTTGGAGAATCATAGGGTTAGGTAGATTGGGGAGATAGTATTCCAAGAGAGATTTGGTGTCTAAAGACACTATTACAACACTTAAGCACAATCGAGCATAGCTCAACATACAAAACAAAGTAAGAAACCAAAATATTCCATGCATGACACATTTCACTTACTTGTTTAGATCGACCCAGAGGGACATGTTATATCCAAACCTATCAACAAGTCTCCACACTATTCCTCATCTATTAGATTGGTAACTCAAGATGGCATGCTCGTAAGTAAAATAAAGTAAGAGATATAATTTAAGTGGCTTCTAACAAGGGAGATTTGTTTCCTTAGATGTCATTGATTTGCTTCTTTGCACCCTCCCCATAATGAATGCTACCTAGCAAGAGAGAACAAACCATCTACAAATTAAGGTACATCTACATTCCTTCCTTCCATATTGCTTATAGGAGCACGTAGATTGGATAGGGTGCACAAACTGCTTCATTTTTCCATTGTTATATGCACCAATCAATTATTGTGTTATAATTGCTCGATCGGTAGAATTACTAGTTGACCATTCATTGGGTCCCTTAGTTAACCACTCAACATGTCACTTAGTCAAATCTTCTAGTAAATTGCCAACTATTGATTGACAGTCTCTAGAAGATACAAAGGTGTGATGAACCTACATGGCTTGTTGTTCTAACACCACCCATCAGCGCAATGCTTTGGAGATTCAGGAAATTAAATTACTTTT
>JZKD02S1673125.1:506394-554162 GCA_000966675.3 Picea glauca | reverse complement strand
ATAAAGCCTAAACATAGCATAAAGTTTCAAAATATTATCTTTCAAGATAGGCTTCGTAAATATATCAACAACCTAATCATCTGTTATGCAATAAACAAGATTCACAACATTTTTTTGTACTAATTGTCTCAAATAATGAGCATGAAGCTCCACATGCTTCATTTTGTTGTGTGCAACATGATTTTTTGCAACCTATATCAAATTTTTATTGTCACAATGTACCATAGTCGATGACTTGAATGGAAAACCAAGTTCATCCAATAGATGTTGAATCCACATGGGCTCTATGCAATTATACATTGCATCATAGTATTATGTTTTTGTGGTCAATAAAGAAACCACCTTTTTCTTTTTACAAGACCATACAATTGGTTTGGAGCCAAGTTGAAACACATTGAAAAATATAGACTTCTTATTGTTTCCATATCCATCCCAATCTGAGTTGGTGAAACTAACTAACTAGTTCACTTTGTCATTGTAATAATTTTCACAGGCTTGTAAGTGCCCTTGATATAATGGGCAATTATGTTTGCAACTTTAAGGAGACTATCTCATGGATCCTATATAAAATAAGAAACCACATTGACAATAAAGGAAATATCAGGTCAACTATCAGTTAAATAAATAAGGTTATTGGTAAGCTATCGTTAGAGTGTAGCATCAACTTTCAAAGAATCACACTCCTTGGTTAGCTTCACTCTTGATTAATAAGGTGTAAAATAAGGTTTACAGTACTTCATTATGAACTTATATAAAAGATTCAACACATATTTATGATAAGAAATAAAGATAATGTTTTCCATTTGTAAGACTTAGATGTCCAAAAAGAAATGCAACAAACCAAGGTCATTCATCTCAAATGTATCTATTAATTGTTTCTTCAAACCCAAAATTAAATTAAAAATGCTTCCATAAATTACTTGGTCATCCACATATAATGCAACAATTAATTTTTTATAATGTACATGTAATACATAGATATGTTGATCTGATTCACATCATTTGAAACTAAGATTACAGAAAAAGTGGTCGATCTTTTCATACCATGCCTGGGGGAATTCTTCAAACCGTACAAGGATTTCTTCAGTTGACACACAAGACTGCCATCCTTCTCAAACCGATGTGTTTACTCCATATAAATATATTTAGTGGGATCACCATGTAGAAAATCACTTTTGACATCCACATGATGTACCTCCCATCCAAAGTGAGTAGAAAGTGAAAGAATCAGCCAAACAATGTTCATCTTTACAACTAAGGAAAAGGTCTTAATATACTCAATGTCTTATTTCTTCTCGATGAGAAAATTCCTTGGCTACAAAATGAGCATTATGTCTTTTATTAGCGCCTTCATATGTGAATTTGGTCTTGTAAACCCCTCGAAATTTCATTTCATTCTTTGCTTGCAATCAAGGAACCAAATCCCATGTGTCATTAGTCGTCAAAGATTGATACTCATCAGCCATATCATTCTCCCATTCAAGTAGACCATGTGCATATACATATGTGTCTATATAAGATGTCTCTAGCACATGCACCATTAGAGAAACACTACCATGTTGATTTGACTTCTAATTTTTCTTAAGTCATTGATGTCTCTTGCATTAGCTCCAACATATTCAATTGTCTTAGTCACTTGTCTCAGAAGACAAAACCCTATTGTTGAAAGATTCCATGTACCAAGATCATTAGTTATGGATTGAATAATGGGTCCTAAATATTATAGTTTATTTTGCTATGGAAGGTTGATTGTAGTGAGATTTAGGCAAAGAAGTCAACTAACCAGTCAGTGATCTTATGAAGTAGTCACTCGATCTAGAATTCCCTGAAATTTCCAAAGGATCACTACTCAACAAGCCAGAAGAGGAATTCAATAGAGTGATACATGAGTCCTTCTCATCAAAGATAACATATCCTTTGTAGATAATATATTGTTTGACGAGATCAAACAACTTAGGCCTTCAACTCTTTAGAGTAGCCCATCATGATACAAGCATGACTCTTCGCATCTAGTTTCTTCTTTTTATCATCTAGAATACGATCCCATGGTATGCATTGAAAGGTTATACTATGTCCAATTGAGGGTTTCCTTGTGCTTAATTTTCTAACTGGAGTCACATCCCATATAGCTTTAGTCAAAATCATATTTAACAAATAATTTGAGCAATATACAACATCTACCCAAAACTTAGTCAATAGAACTTTGGCCTAAAGCAAACAATGTGCCATTTCCACGAAAGTCTAATTCTCTCTCACCAACACAATGTTGTTGAAGTGTGTAAGGTATATATCTCTACCAAGAGATACCATTACGTGACGAGTAAATTTCAAAAGCCTTGCTTACATATTCTTCTCCATTCTTTGATCTTAAACATTTAACAATCTCATCATATTGATTTTCAAGCAATGCACTAAATGCCTTAAAATTTTGAAAACATGGCTCTTCTTCTTCAAGAAATACACCCAAGTATACCTAGAAAGTTCATTAATGAAGGTTAATACATACCTTGCACCAACTATTGATGGTTTGTTTAGGGATCACGTGTCATTGTGGACAAGTTCAAGTTGAGTATTTTCTCTCCAAGATTTCCTTGTGTCAAAGGTAGCTTGATGATGCTTCACAAACATACATCCCTCGCATACTCAATCAAAGAGAAAAACCTTAGGTAGTATAGTAACCATGTTTTGTTTCACCATCAATTTCAATCTTTTAAAATTAAGATGTTTAAGTCATCGGTGTGAGATATGAGGGCATTCAATCTCAGGTATTTCTTGGGAAAGTCATGGAACTTATACAGTTTGTCCTTTGGGTAAAGGAAACCTTTGATGACAACAACAAATTTGTTGTGCATATCCTTCACAACAAACTTATCTTTCCAAATTCTACCTTCTTGATAGTCTAAGTTAGTTGGAGTACAAACAAAAAAATTTCACTCAAGATAGGTACATGATACACATAAATGATAATGTCATTCTAGTATTCATTCCTTCCACATCCAACAATAGTGAGCATATAATCATCCGCTACAAATATTTTTCTTTCTCTAACCTCTTTTAATGAAGAGAAGAGAGAAGCGTTTTTAGCCATGTGATGGGTACAACCAAATTTGACTATCCATTCACTATAAGAAGTATGAGCAGTCAAGGCATGAGAAGAACTAACAAAGACTGTATATTTATCTACATTGCCTTTTGAATTTGGTTATGCAAGTCAGTCGATCTTCCAATTGACACATCCCCTTCAAGTTTCTTCACTTTCTCCTCCAATTCCTTGGTATTTTGCCAATATGCCTTCTCCATATACCAATTTCCTCCAATAATGGTAGTCTTCCTTTTTCTACCTTTCTTAATCGAAGCATGGTCACCATGCTTCTTCTTATCAGTCTAGTTGATGCAGTCACACTCTTTCTTTCATTAACCTCTTTCTCTAGAATTATGTTGACCTTTGATTTTTAGCAAAAGGGGTTGTTGCTTGACCTCAAGTTTCCTTTCGTCAAGCAATTTTTCTTATGCCCGAATCACTAAACTACAGAAACAATCAAAGGAGTAATCATTACCATCATCTTTTTTGGAGGTCTAACTGGCATAGAACATCGAAAAAAACACATCTTAGGGTGTCTTCGAATTCATCAGGATCATTTCCTTGAGCTAACCATCCTTCTTGGGAAAATCCCTTCCAAATTCACCCAAGGTCAACTGAAGCTCCTTCACATGGGCCAAGTAGTCTTCAATTCTTTCAAAAGAGAGAGAATCCATGGAGATCAACTCTTTCTCAATCTATATAACTTGGCTCTTTTGGATTTTATAAAACAAATTCTTTAACTTCTTCCAAATATCACTTAGGAAATCAATCCCACTTGTATTATAGTAAATGTCCCTAGAGATATAGGTCCTTATGACTCCCATAGCCTCATCTTTCTTCCCATTGATGAAAAACTTCTAATGGTCATTCTTAGGATTTGGAACCACAGTTTTTGTAAACTGCCACAATGCTTTACTCTTCAATAACATTTCATATTTTGTGGCCAAATTCCATATTTGTGGACATTTGTAACCACATGATCTTGCTTGGAACTCATAATATCGATCTACAAAGATAATCCCAAATTTATTATGCAAGTTGAAGCCTCAAATCAATATATGAGATGGATCTGACTCATCGGGAGCACATACAACTGACAACCACCACAAGTCTTGTACACAATAGGCTAGTCAATAGGCTAGTTCTTAAATCATTGCCTCTAATGTTGGAGAAATAAAGGATTAGGTATATTAGAGAACTAGCATTCAAGGAGAGAGGTGGTGTATAAAGACACAATTACAACACTTAACCACAACTGAGCATAGCTCCACATATGTAGCAATGTAAGAAACCAAAATAGTTCCATACACAACACATTTCATTAGCTTGCTTAGATGAACCTATGGGGCCATATTATATAGAAATGAGATGTAACAAAATCCATTAAAGTGAGGAATATGAGGTCCACATAGATTGGTTAAGGCACATAACAGACCCCTTAAATTTCTACCTTATTTTGTGCACCAATCGATTGTTTTGTTCTAACGAATTTACCAGATGAATTCCATATTATATAGAAATGAGATGTAATCAAATACATTAAAGTGAGGAATATTAGGTTCACATAGATTGGTTAAGGCGCATAACATACCCCTTAAATTTCTACCTTATTTTGTGCACCAAACGATTGTTTTGTCAAACATCTAGTCGATCCCTTAGTTGACCACTCATTCAACACTTCTAGTCCACTATCAAATGTTGACTAACTGTCTCCAGAAGATCCAGAGATGTGATGAACTTGCATAGCCTTTTGTTCCAACAATTCATTCATAGGTATTAGTTACAACACATCTCCACTGAGTTTTAAGATAACACCTTTGAATCCCTCTTTTGGATAAAATGAATCTGAGGATGAGTTTCCTATCTTGTCACTCTTGCTCCCGAGACTAAATCTCAATCCCATTGCCAACAATTTCAACTTTTGTTGCCACAAATTTGGGAATTTATATTATTTTTTTGCAATTTCATTTATTTGTGCCCAATTTCTCTCAAGCGGGCTTGAGCCTTTAACTTCTAATTAGATATAAGCATGTGCTACCCATATATTCAATTTTTGGCAATGTATGTTATCCATAAGTACTGGGAGTACAAATCCTCAAGGATCTCAAACTAAATCCTGCTTGAACATCAAAAAGAATAATCACTCACTAGATTGGAAACTTAAAACTCATAAGTACCATAGGTTTTCCCATTTCCTAGAATCAAACCATAATCCACATGAATTGATATCATATTCACTTCCATATCTTGTCGATAGGCTTTAATATTAATCCATCTTATGAATTAAAGGCACCATCATCGTGATATTTCAACCCATCATCTTGGATGCTTATGATAATTTCCCCCGGTCCTCATTGAGGCTTTTTGTCAAACAATTAGTATGAAACTACAAATTCCATCTTAACACTCATATTATTTGTGCATATAACCCAATGTTGTAAATTCAGATTTGATAACACCCTATGGAACCCCCAAATGCCTTCCCTAGCCATCAGGCACTACCATTAAGATTACTTTGCTTCATTTACCATCATATTTACCAACTATGAGTCCAATGAGATTACCAACAACTTCATCATTGAATAATAATTTAACAATAGTTTGATCATTAACATTATAAACAAATACACTAGAAATATATATGCATGCACAAAAATGTTTAGTGACTACTCAACAAGGATTTATACTCATCCATGACTCATATAAGATCATCATCAATCTCCTCCACATATCCATTCATAAACAAAACCCATTCAATAATATTTGAACTCATGGAATCATACAACATATTATAAACATAAATCATTCCACACACAGATGAATAGAAAGAATTATTTGCAATCAAAAGAAGTCCACCTAACTGGTTATTGAGGAGTGATTCATTGTTGAACCATAGGAATCAACTATGGATTCTATCCCAAGCTAGACCAAGATACCACCAGGCTAAGGAAGCTCATGTGGTGTTCTAATATCAATTATCCCAACCCATTTTTCTCATGACCTAGCTAACATAATCACTACAAAGCACTCCAAGTCCTCATCCAACCCTGGAACTCTCTTCCACTACCCTACAAGCTACACAAAACAAAAATATCTTCTCTTTCTTTTCTCAACAATCCCTTAGGGATATTCATCCCTTCCAATGCTCTTTAGTGTAGGAAAAAAGGTCAAAAGTGTTGGTTTCCTTCAAGGAATAACCTTGAGGAGGAACACTTGGCTTCAAACAATCAATGTGTAGAAATAACAAGGTTGCAACTTTAATGGTGTTTACTTCAATGTTGTGGACATTGCAACCGTGATTTTTCCCTCAAAACCATCCCACTTACTCTCACATTATAAACAACGAATGCCCCAACTTGTATAAGATCTTACTAGTAGCAATTTTGTGGGATTCTCTTAATAGCGTAGGCATAACAACCATTAGAATTACACCATTAACTTATAGAATTATAAAGGAGAGAAAATCCCATAACATGAAAAAAGAACATTGCTTGGAGACAATGGAAGAATGATGCCTAAATTATATATAATACTCCCCATTAATGGAAAGAAGAGGCCTTTTCTTCCTATTGGCACCCAAAGTTTTGGGTAAGTTTGCACGCACGTTCACTTCAGTTTTGTGCACACATAAGCAATTGTGTGACAAATGGAATAAGGCACGCATGCCAATCAAAGGTCTATATTGTGCTCCAAAAGATCAGAAAGATACCACAAGCGCACCAAATTAGAAGAATATCTTCAGGAATCTTCTTGAATAATGAACCTAGACATCACGAGAGATCGTGGCACAGATGATGGATGAGTTGGCAAGTTCATTAGGACTGCCATGCTCCAAAGAGGTTACATGGGTTGCATGCGGGTGGCAGAAGTGTGTGGAACTGGTTATCACTAGACCGAGTGGAGCAGAGGCAAAAGAGACAGAGCGCCAAAGAGAAGAGAAGAAAAAGGAGTAGCAAAGAAATAGAGTAGAGTGGTTCTTAGTTTTGCAACAAATGAGAAGTCAGTCTGAGTTTTGCATGAATCATGTTATGAGTCTGTGTAACATTTTTGTATGTGGCTGGATCAATCGTCTAAAGAGTTTATAATGGATTCAGTCTAGTAGTATGTGTAGAATCTGGACAGAGAGCGCATCGCGCATTATAGTGCATCACTTCTAGAATTTATCAAAGCGCATTGTGCTATTCCTATTGCATTATGAGTCTCTTGATGTATGCATTCTACCATTTAATGGAGATAATATAAATTCATTGTTCTCTTTGTCAATGGTTGTGTTTATTATGAGTTTAATGGATGAGTGTGTAAATGGTGTATATGGTTAGTCTTTTAATGAACATTGATGGACTATAAGAATGCTAGCCCGAGTGGCTTCCTGCTATGCTTTATCCCTTCATCTCCAACACAAGACCAGGCGGTCTCTATGATTCTCACGGAATCTCAAATCATACCTTCTTTGGTCCTTGACTGAAGACTAATATGTCAACATCTTGGGGTTTTGTTGGTCAACTATGGATGAACCATGGGTCATCAACCCCCCAATGTTAGGAAGGATGCGTTCAAGCGAGCCAACAAATGGTTTTGTTTTCAAGACCTAAAGGTTTTGTATTGCATGATGAAGGGATAGAATGAGGTGGAATCCATCTCGAGAGGAAATACAAGACTAGTTAACTGCAAAGGAAGATGAGTTTTCTCGATGAGAAACTCAGGGTTTGATAACAACATGGAATATTGGAAGGATAGGTATATCTACACTGATTTGCATGAAGTATTCTTTGTTGATTTTCCATTTTTTCTATACGAATGATTGAAGAGGCAAACTGCTACTAACATTGCTTTGAGACACCAAGAACCTCTGGTTTGGAACCAGAATACAATCGATAGGCTGAAGACATTGGATAGAAAGTGGGCTCGAGCAATAAAATTCTGGTTTTCCCGGGTGAAGGAAGGCTACATTATTGAGTCTTTTGTAGAATACGATGATTCATTCAGTGAGGCTGAAAGAAAGTTTGTTGAAGGTCCTTAAAAAGACTGATAGAAGAAATCTCGCTGTGGATCAAGATGTTGTTTGTTGAGAAATGATTGTTTCACATGGAGCTAGATAGAATGGTTGATTAGACTCCCTAGCATTGGGGGGGATTAAAAGAAGGGGGGAAAGAGAGAAAGGATATGGATCCACTAAGAGGATCCAAAAGATGTTGAGATGAGGTCAGTGAAAGAATGGTCCCAGGAGAGTAGAGGAGAGAAAGAGTCGAAATATACGTAAGAAGAGTTGATCTAAAGAGGAAATTAGAACATAGGAGTGGAAAGAAGGTAGCAATGAGAGAGAGACGAGGGGTCAGACCCAAAATCAAGAGGAAGGAGACCACACCAGGAGGAGGTGTGGGAGAGAGTGTTATTTCAAATAGAAGCATAGATGAATATAGGACATTGAAGAGGCAGGATGTTAAGTATAGGGTATCCAATTAAGATACCCGAAGTAGTGGTAGTAGGGTCATAGAATATGAATCTCAATCCCCTTGGCTATTGAGAGATGTTGAAACCTTAGAGTAATATGAGGTGTAGAGTAGAGGCACTGAAGTGGGATATGATGGTGAAGGTCCCCTATGAGGAGGGGGAGAGGAGTTAGCAATAATGGATGGTATTGCATGGTTTTGGGTAGGAAACTCTGTGGGTCCCCTCACGAGAAATGATGGGAGAAGATGGAGATATCCACTCTTTGAACCACCCCCCTTGTGCATTTGTAATCAAGAAGAAAAAATAACAGACAACACAACAATAGGAGTATAAGAAGAAAAAAGAGAGGATATGAGTGAAGAAGAAGATGAAGTCAACAATACTTCACATGGGAGATTATAAATACCTATATCCCCAACATTGAGTAGTCATTCAGGAGGACACAGTCCTGGATTGAGAATGATGAATCAAGATACAACACCGAGGTTACTTGTGTTCCATGGGATGGGTAAGGATGATGCAGAGAAACATTGGTTCACATGTGATGGTATATGTTATGTGAAGAGGATCGTAGATGAAGCATCGAAGATTTTGTAGCTGGAGACCAATTTCAATGATAGATCCTTGATGTCGTACATGAAATATAAGGAAACTACGCCAGTGAGATAGATGAGGTCCCTGATAGAAATTAAGAGAGGTATTCTTTAGGAGTTTCAGAAGCCTAAGCCAAAATTGTAGTTCATTATTGAAATCAAGGATATCAAGCAACAATCAGGAGAGACCATGTGGGATTACGACCAATGGTTCAAGATATTGTTAGATAGGATGACATTTCAGATTCAAGATGTTCAACATAGGGAGTGCTTCATTGCATGAATGCTTCCCCATATTCGAGTTCCACACACCCAACAAAAGGTGACTACTTAGGAAGAAGTAGTGGAGGTTGTGATGCACCTAGAAGCTATGTCGGGAGGTGGAGATACATCAATAGGATTGGCACAAGTGTAGTCCCAACTTGTAAATATGACAATGTAGTTGCAAGATATGGAAAAGAAGAAGGTGGTGCATGAGCACATGTGGTGTGCCATGTGTCAGTCAGAAGGTCATCGCAGGGATGAATGTCTTACGTTGGGTAATTATTTGGTGACGAGTGCATCGAATCCATTTCTAACTAGGCCTTAGACTAAGTGGTGCAAGATTCGCACATAGTGGAGACATATCCCACCCTGCTTCCAAACACTACAAAAATACTAGAAAACCCACCATACTCTATTTTGTGAGTTCTGCAAATCCATGGGGCATGATGTGAACAATTGTTGGTTACTTAAGTTGATGTAATACCATGTCCATGATGCCTTTCGAGTTTAGGAAGAACAAAAATGTGGTGATCATGGAGGTGCAAAAAGAGGTGGACACTAAGGAGGTCCTAGAGGTGGATATGGACGTGGTCGAGGATGAGGTTATGGAGGAGGTGGAGGAATACTACTGACTTTCTTTAATTGTAGGGAGATATGCCACATGTTGATATTTTTTATGAAACTGCATGCTCTTTATGGATACTGCTATAGTACCAAGCATGCCATGGAACATTGTCCTGAATTGTTGAAAAAATGGGAAGAGAAGAAGGAACACTGCAACATGGTAACTGCAAAATTGTGTGGAACCAAAAGAAGCATGAGGAAGCTGATGTGCGGGTGATAACCTGAGGTTGATCCAAGACAGGAATGGACTTGGAGCATGGAGAAATCTCGAGCCAGAGAATGGAGGGAAATATTAGAAAGCCATTGAAAGCTCCTCCTAAGTTTGATGTTGCACAACAGAAGCAATTTTTGCGTGATGCAAAAAGGTCTCTAGAAGAAGAGAGAGCACATGAAGAGTTGCAAACTGTGACGCAAAGGTCACTATAAGAAATCTGGGTACACAAGGAAGTACAACATGCCACACAGAGATCATTGGAAAAATCCTGAGCACATGAAGAATTGTAGTCCACCACACAAAAGTCTTTGGAGAAAACTTGTGTTCATGAAGAGATACAATGCACGCCAAACCAGTCACTGGAAGAAGACTACAGGTAGGAAGAAGTGTGATGGGCCAAGCAAAAGGAAATAGAGGAGCACATGCACGAAGATTTGAAGCACACAGTGCAAGAGGAAGCACCACGTGACATTAGTTATGAAGAGCAAGTCAAAGATAAAGTAAGTAACTTATCATGCTATTGTTTGAAGTTGTCATGTGATTCTGATGTTGTGAGAAACTTGACGCGCATGTTAACAAACTATATGGGGGAAGAAGCGGAAATTATAGCTATATCATCCCCTCTACCAAAAATGGATGTGTGCTAGGTCAGCAAGCAAAAGCGTACAAGAAGAGATTTCAAGATGAAAGTTGAACTCGAAAGTTATGAGATGGATGGAGTCATGTTGGATCTGGGATCCAATGTGAACATATTTCCAAAAAAATCTTGGGAGTTGTTGGGTAGACCTAACTTGGTATTATCCCCCATTCAACTCACGTTGGCTAACTAATATAGAATATATCCTATAGGTTGGATGGAACAAGTCTAAGTGACAATTGAAGGGGTGAATACTAATGCAGATTTTAGGTGATTGAGATCATGGATGAATCAAATCCCTACCCTGCACTACTTGGTATTTATTGGGAATTCGAAAATGATGTTGTATTAAACTTGAATAAAAGGAATATGTTGTTCGATATGAACACCTTTTGCGTGATCATGCCATTAGATCTTAATGAAGGTGATAGATACAACGAGCTTGTGAATGAGGATGTGTAGCGCTCTATTATTGAAAGCATCTACCAAATCACAGGGAACAAAGAAGATTACATCAATCCCATGGTGGATGGGGAACTAAGCTAGAGAAGTGTGAAGTCTTATGATATTGATTCAGAAGATGTTATAGAGAGGTGGAAACACAAGTTATATGAAGTATCTACTAGGATATGTGCATGGATTACAAAAGCAATACGTTGGATTGGCTTTGAATTATGTGATGCACCACAATTTGATGGAACAGACCCGGTGGACACCTTCCTAGCACAAATGGAAAAAACTATATTAGAGGATTAATGGGTACAATCCATGGATGTCATAGTACAAGGGAAACCTGCACACTGGTGGGTGACACACCACAAGAACATAGAACACTGGACGTAGGTGGTTGAATTCATAAAGGTCATATTCCAACCCATTTTTTACTTTAAATTTCCCAATAGGTATAAAGGTATTGAAAACCCCCAAGAGCATATTTCTTACTGTGAATGGCATTGGACAACCAAGAACATACCTCGCACACAATGGGTCCACCAATTTGTCCACATGATGGACATGGTCCCTAGGAGTTGGTACATTCAGGAAAAACTCATGAGGCAAACAATGGAATGGGGTTGTGTACATGCACACTTTTGTATGATGTTCAACTTCGCGGTCGAAGCCCATGCATAGAAAGAGGCTCTCATGTGAATCAATAAATTCATCTTCCACCATCAACCAAAGGATCTCATGCCCAAGGTTGTCTACATATATCACCAGCCGATGGAAAAACTAAAAGAGGCGGTACATTGTTGGAAAATTGAAAGTGACGATATCCATGAGGATGACTTAAGGGGCATACAAATCAAAGAAACTAAAGGTGAGCGCACAGTGGTAGGGAAGGTGGAAAAGATGGTTGTGTCAAAATATGGTTGGCTGATTAAGACAATGAAAAGTAATATTGTCACTGAAGAAGCACCAAACATGGCCATCATCGGGGATTATTGGGATAAAGAGACCATAACCCAGGTGGTAGACTTGTTGAAGGAATATGAGGATTTGTTTCCCTGGAGCTTCTCATAAATGAAGGGAACCATTGATTCCCTTAGGGCCATGAAAATTCAGTTGAATATAGATGTTAAACTGATGAAAAAAAGGCCTTTGCCCTTAAACCCCAAGTATAAGGAAAAATTGTGCAAGGAGTTGGAAGAGGATTTTCTAGTGGCAGGATTCAGCCAAGTGGTCGAGAAGCAGAGACAGAAAGCATGGCACAAATACAACATTCGCCAAAAAAAAATTCAGTCGATTTCTCTCGTGTTGTTATACAATAGCAAATTTTTCAAACACTAGGGCAAGTTACGCATGCATTGGTTGGTCCCTTTTCACCTGGTCTACATCTGTGAGGTTGGCTCAACCAAGTTTTCCATATTGCAGGGGCAGCCACTTAAGGGATTTTTCAATGGTAGTTGGTTAAAGGTGTATTATGGCCCCCAAGGGTCACATAAAGTTTAAAATCATCAATCAAAGCATAAGTTCGCATATCCTAGGTGTAGAATAGTGTACAGAGTAGATAGGAAGGTACATAGTCGACATAATTAAACTTTTTTAGCAACACAAGACATGTTTCGGTCGCACAGGTGGATCAGGCAAGTTGACAAGTTTGCAAATTCCCAAGATTTCCATTTGTGGGTGAAGTTATTAGCAGCATACAAAGTACTAGCTCTGACAGGGGACTCATGCGGGAATGACCTAAGCTACATGGCGCTACACCACATTGAAAGGTCAAGCAATCTGATTCGACCAGATCACACAATGTTCAAGTACATAATCAGTTATGATGCCACATTCCAAAAGGCACATCACTAGTATGGAAGATCAGACTGTTATCAACCACCTCATCGGAACCAACCATGGATTAGTATTCCTTCTTCGACCTTCAGCGTAAGTCGACCACTTGCCCATTCCGAACACATTTTTCCGACCGTCACCCAAACTATTTATACAGAAACCCACCTTCAGTTATGTCAGAGGGATCCTCCATGTCTCAACATTTAGCATCCCCATCAGTTGGTGGGTTAGTAGTGTTGGTCGTGCTTTCTCCAGCATTTCCAGTTACAAATCGAATTCTAGTTCCTCGAAAAAGTTCCTAACTCATGTCCATTTCTAGCAACCACTTGGTTGCATACAACTCTCTACCCAAGTAGGCGACCCAGGATTCAATGGTTCGGTTCTCTCAGCAGTTGATTATTCGAATACAACTGTTGGGAAGAGGCCCCAACCTATTATTCACTAGAAATATACAATTGGTTGCCACATAGTTCCTTGAACTGTGCTTCAAAGGTGCGGCAGTACACCAGCTCTCTTAGTTAGGAATTGGTGAGCCTGTCGCCATGGATGATCACTTTTGATGAAGCCTACAACCCAATTATATGGGTTTTCCCTTCACCAGTTAAAGTGATTTGAGTCTTCCATTCTATACATTTATCTCAACAAGACAAGAGGATGACAATGGTCTCGAGCAATGGAGTCTTCACTCAAGGCCCACTTATCGTAGGCCACCAAGTAATTGGGAAAAGTTCTAGTTGTAGGACTTGGTCTGGTTCGAGCCTGAATTTCTGGACAACAAGATGCAAAATATCTCTCACTCACCCATATAAGAGAGCTTGGAAATAGGGAGTTTGAGATCCCATATGAATGAAACCTGTAACATACCCAGCCACCCATAGGTCGAGCTACACCACTTAAATGGGTTGCAACACACTCGGCCACCAACAGGCGGGGCACGTTGCAGTCCCAAGACTCAGTTTTCTGATCTTATCTCGAAATCAAAGGATTGTTCATGAATGTTAGAGGAATGAAAACCACATGCATAAGACAAGATCCATGCCACAGCATAAAAGAGATAAACAGCATGTCAGGCACAACAAATAGCCAACAGACAGGCACATTAAAAATACATATCTCAGAGAAAATTAAATACACAACAGGAATAAACATTACACAAAAAACACAGAGAGCACTTATCTTTGCAAGTAAACATTCACCAACTGGCTGCAAACCAAGGACATTCCTCCCAACCATAGACATTGTTGTTCATTTACTCTCAATAGCAGGTCACCCCCGAGCCAGGGCTATGAATCCATGAGGACGGGTCCTAGGCCAAGTCTAAACACACTGCAGTTGGCTAAGTAGCTCTCAAGTTTCCCAACCTCACAACAAATCCTAATTTCCATCTCTCTTTCCCCCTCAGCCTACACAACCCCAAGAAATGAACACCTTTCTCTGTCATGCAGTCCCTAAGGGTGTTCCATTTCTCTTATGGGCTCCAGTGCTACTGGTCAGAAAATCTCCCTACTAGAAACTCCAAGAAATCTCAGTTGTGGATAGTTCCATCCGAACTTCCATCAAGCTCATGCACTCAGGCATCCATTCCCTCCTGGAATGATCAGTAAATCATTACAGCCATTCAGTGATGGCTCTTCTCTTCCTACCATTTGTTTCCATTCTCATACCAAGAGCACACGAACTAGCAGTAGCGAGTGAAGAGGAAGAGGAACAAGAGAAAAAGGGGAAGAATACGAACCAGGGGAAGAACAATCCCCTAACTTCACCCCAAGCCACCCTCACACAGCCATTCATATCCATGCTCAGACCAAGAGCATAGGAATGCAGCAAGATTGAGGCTCCCATAAATGAAGAGTGGAAAAGATGTAACAATGGATGAATAAGGACAAGTGAACCCCCACCCAAACCAAATATGGGTTTATATAATTACTTGGAAATCAAGAACCACATGGCCTCCCCCAATAAGCTCATGTAACCCCTTTTCTCGATAAAATCAATTATGGGTAAATAAAATAATAATAAAAAGAATTAGCCCCTTAAGCCCCCTCTCTCGTGGAATCATAGCCCCCTATCTATTTTGTCCTTGTTCGTCTTGCAGTCAGCGGTGTATTTTATTAAAGTATATGAAGTATTACATTTCCTAGGCACTCTGGCCCCTTTTCAACTTTACCGGCTCATCAGCCTAAGTCATATTTACATAATACATTATAGTTCATATGGGTTAGAACCAAGATGTTACATCCCCCTCCCCTTATTTTGGCATTGTCCTCAGTGCACAACACCATTCCAATGTTATTAACATTACAAATCCAGGTCCTCTGGCCTTAATCCACACAGGCAATCTAGCCCAATATTATATACATAGGCACTCTGGCCTAAAATTAAACATGTATGCATAGGCATTCTGACCCAAAACATGTATAATGATATTCATAATTTATATTTCTGGCAACAGTTCCAACCAACAAGCTCTCCTTCCCTCTCATCCATGCACAACCCAAAGAAATGAACCACTTTCTCTACCATGTAGTCCCTCGTGTTGTTCCACTTCACTCCAGGGCTCTAGTGCACTCGGCTAGGAAGTTTCAGAGGTGTGGCTTCCATAAATCCAACTGCAACAAGTCCATTGGACTTTATTCATTCTATTCCCTTGTCATTTAGTTGCTCCAACATCACCTTCTTATTTTCCCTCATAGTCTGGTACGTTTCTAGATCTTCAACATTCATCGTTTTCCTACAACATTTCAAATTAGTGAGCATGTCAGTTCACAATTTGTGCATAAAATTTTCATTCTTTCTCATAATGTAAGAGTAAATTTTCACAATCCAATACAATACTTATATGTGTGGTTCATGGATCTGCATCCATATGGTTGTCTCGTTAACTTGGCTCATTGTTTTCCTTTGACATACTCATTGTGTGCATGACCCCCAATCAAGAGCTATCAAAGTCTCATCTTCTTGTGGTCACTCACCTTCCAGGCCCAGGCTTAGGCATCCCCTTCTCTTCTATACAATCCCTCAGGCAATCCATCTTTCCTAACCAAGTCTTTCTTGTACAAGAATATTTCTAAAGACTTTATTGAGTCTTACATTCGAGGTGACTCTTTGGCGTGTGTTACCACAACACAACATATTCTAGGGCAATCATGGATTACCATAGGGTCCTCATGTCCCAACAATATCCTTTTCCATGCTTTCCATCTTGCATGCCCAACATCTCATTTGTATTATACACATACAGTCATCATGAGATATCATTATAACCATTTCCAATCATAAATGTCAAATCTATTTTATACAAGAAAACAAAAATTTTCCAAGCATGGGCTTTCTGCTCATAATGTTTGGCTCTTCAGTTGTAGATATATATCTTCATTATGGGCTTACATCCTTGCCATATTCAAGACCATCCTACTTGCAATTTTCTCGATTTACATTCAGTGAAAACAATTTGTCAGTAATTTATTAAATTATAATTCCCAAAATTGTTTTATATAGGAAAAATAAAATTTCCAAACATGAGCTTTTGCTCATAATAGTTGGGCTCTTGCAGCAATAGGCATTGGTCTTCTTTATGGGCTTACAACATTGCCATATCCAAGACCCTTTCTTCTTGCAATTTCAGCATTCCTCAGCCAAACAAATTGTCAATATCTCATGTACAAGATATGTGTGTGTGTGTGTGTGTGTGTGTGTGTGTGTGTGTGTGTGTGTGGCAAAAATCACAAAGTGATCTTAGAATTGTTTACAACTACAATTCAATAACTTCCATCAATCCAACTATCAATTGGAATGACCTCATCATTACCTATACATGTATTATCAGCCAATATTTTCTTTCTTCTATCTAGAAATATTTGTATCACTTTGTCCCCTCAACAGAGATTTCCTGTAATCTATCATTATGTAGCTTTTTTTTTTAACCTGCAACTTTCTTATTGTAATATCTAACAGCTCCTAAAGTTTTTTCAACTTCATGAGTTAGAAATACTCCCATAATTTCTATGTTATATAATATATATGTGCATTCACCCAATGCATTCAATAATTCCACTTGTAACATTTTTAATAGCTCCAAAACTGATTTTGAAATACAATCACCTTCAACTAGTATTCATATTAAATATAATGCATCTATCCATCATTACGTCTTTTCAATACCACAAACTTTTCATAATGCAACAATTTATTACTAATCAAAATAACAATCAATGTGTCAATACCCATGGTCACATCTACACAATGCATCCATGCATCAAATACATAATACCACATAACTATGTCATGCATTCCACCATGATGAGTTGGAAGGTCCGACCAATGACTCAACACATCATCCACACACTTCCTACTGCTTGCCTAACTATTTGGTTACCTTCCTTTTCCACCCAAACAGAACACCAAGAATATAATCCTTAAGTGTTCTTCAGTGTTGGCAAAGAGGTTGCAATTGAAACACCAGATATACAGTAGATACCATTGAGCACTCATGTAGTTCTATAGCCCTTCCATATCCAACCATATTATGGTCTCACACATGACTAGCTCTATGGATATCATTGTTATAAAAGGAGTATGTCTCCTGAATTAACCCGGTTATGATCTAACCAAACATAACATAATATGCAACCAACACTTTATCTAAATGCATTCTAGCATCAACAACATTTACATACTCTAGGCCTTTGACCATTACATATCAATTTAAATACTGAAAATTAACTAAGGAAATTCTTACCTCAATCCCCTTCAACATGTATGCATCAACAACAACTAATTGCATACCTTCCTGGTTGTTATCAACCTACTTGTTGCTATCTGACCAACTGATATTTGTAGAAGCTCACAGACTCCCTCCTTCATCATTTTGATCACCATTCCTGCCACCCTCATGGGTTTTCACCTAGATAGAAATCATAAGCAACAACAACATCCACATATTTAACCATGTTGTATCATTTTTCCTGAATACATAATCCATCATTAGTCATACTTAAACATTATTTCATAATAATAGACTATTCTAGGTTCACAAGCATGTTATATGCATATTCAAGCATGTTATGTACATATGCAAAACTACACATCCCTATAAACGAAGAATTTGTTAGAATATAATGGATGTGCTCGTTTTACCATTGACAATATCTCTATTGTCACCCAACCATACGCCGAAGTCACCCTCTGAGCACCTTAACCTTGACAGAGAATCACTTCGGAAGCAAACCCTAGGCTAGATAGCCAAGCAAAGGGTAGCACACCTTTCCCCAAGGATAGCGCACCAACAAGAGTTGATCAGATAGTCCAAAATCTAACCAAGAGATAGTCCAAGCCAAACATGATCTTCTAGCTGTAGCTGTTGCAATGGAAGCTCTCCTCAAACCTACGCACAAGACTGGGCACTGCAGTGCACACAAGTTGTTGCTCTACAATTCTGAGACTGCCTGCCAGAATAAGAACTGGCCTCCAGTATTTATACTAATTTTGGCTTATTGCCTGGGCCGACTTCTCATTCTGGGTATCTGTCTGTTCAGTATATATTATTATTTATGCCCGACTTCTTCTCTTGGAGGCTAATAACCTAATATAAATTATCTTCTTGAGCTGACAAGTCTCCTAGGGTTATTATTCAACTCATTAGGGTTTCTTCTTGCTTCCTGGAGTATTCTATCCTCGTCAGGTTTACACGTGGAGGTAAATACCTCTCGCAGCTACCATAATATCAACACATGTGTCCCACAGCTACCATAAGGAAGTCGTCTCCATGAGCTCCAGCTTGAGTACGCAAACTCTTTCATCTTGAACAAAAGTTTCATCAAAATGTCTTCTTATCTGCTCATCTGTGGAGATATGTATTGGAGAACCACTTTCTCCTTTATGGACTTCATCACAGATAATGTAATGCTTGATTTCAAATGTACTTTGGTCTAGAACATTGGTCTTCTTTGAAGGCTTCATGTAGCTCTAATCAATAAATTAAATCATTGTTTGGAAAACTAGAACATATCCATGTGGCACTTCTTCTGTCATCATGAGATCTTTGTGATGGATTAGCAATCTATCATCATGATCTTCTGAGTAATCATAATATCTTTGTTATAGTGAATCTTCACCACGCTTCTATTGTGCATTGGAAGTTGTCTTCTTTCATCTACATACAAGGGTCTCTTTCTGGTATGCCTCAAAGTCTTGAGGTTGTTCTTCATACGCTCTTTATTCAATTTCCCTGGAGAACATTCTTTGCATTCATCTGATGTAGAATTCCAACCCATAGATGATATAATGACTCATGTAGAGGTATGTTTGGTTTATCGGAACGAGTAATCATCATAGTCTTCTCCCTCCATCTGGGATAACCTCTAGTTCTAGATCTTGCAATGCTTTCATTCATAAGTCTTCCATACACTGTTCTTCATCACAACTTTCAGTTATGCTTGATTGCTTTCAGATCAAGCCGACAATCTTATGATTCTTAATACAATGACTAGTTGTTCTAGCTTCTCTTTCTTTCTTGGAATCTTCATGTTATTCTTCATGTTTTTCCTTGGGTCCATGGAATTTCTTATAGATTCCATGCCCTAAAGATTTCACTTCTTTCTTTTATCATAGGATCACGCATCTAGATGGACAACCATGGATACTTTAAGGCTTTTCTTCGAAGAGGTCTTCTTTTGCAGTTGAACTAGACACGTATTGTCTTCCATGGTTGCTATCATGGATATATACTTCATCATCTTCAATGGATCATAGGATTAGCTCCCTCCTAATCCTTGCTTCATGTATGAGTGCATATAATTGGCCCCCTCCGTCTAACAGATTCCATGATTTAGTTTGCATCCTTATTATCTTCTGAAAATTATAATTGGCTCTCTCTGTCTAATAGAGTCCACGCTTTTGTCTTGTTGTCTTCTACAAAACATCATAAGTCTTTCTCCAATTTCCTCTTGATTGTTGACTTCTTTCTGTCTTTGCTTCTTCTAAGTCTCTTCATTATTGATTAGTCTTATCTTGCAATAGCTTCCACATGATTTGTTTGACGTATTTCATCCTTTCATGTGTATTATCTAATGATATCAATCCCTATCTTACTGTTATTCCATAGGCATAGTTCTTCTTGGAACACATTATCTTCCAAGAGATAGATATACAAGATATGTGCAGAGACGATGCAAACAAGATATGTACAAGAAATAAGAAGAGTATTGTTACCTTCAGAATAAGAAGTCTCTTTCATCCTGCTTAGTCTTGTTTGTAGGTTCCTTTTCTTCAGCAACTGATGCTTCGTGTTTCTCCTTCCTTTTCTTTGGCTTGCGAAAAATGCATCCCTTCTCTTGGGAATATCATTGAGTACTATGTTTACCAATTACTTCTCTAAAACGATCTCTTCAATAGCTTGTAGTTGATCTCTTAACTGAGAGATTCTCACAAAGTATGATGTTATGTTGTCATCATCATTCATCTTCTTGTCATGGAGCTCATTCTTCAGACTCATTACTTGTCCAATGTTTCTGACTAAGAAGAGGTTTGTTAGGGCATCATACATCTTCTTCAATAATTCAAGATGGGAGATGTATGGTATTAGGTGGTCTTTGATAGAGTCCACTATGATACTCATGGCATTGATGTCACCATCTTTGAACTTCTCTGTAGTTGCAACATTTTGTGGTTCCTTCTCTTTTCCTTCTTCAAACTCTGGTTTCACGATCTTTCCTTTCACTATATCCAACACTTTATTCTTGGCAAGGATGATTTCAATCCTTTTCTTCCATGCTCTGAAGTTAGAAGCTCCATCTAACTTATTCTCTAACTTCATAGAGTAATTCATGGCTGCTTTGACTTGGTCAACCCTAGATCTGACCAAAAACTCAAACTTCACATCTTGGCTTTCCAGGAGTACCAGGAGATGCACTAGGCTAGGGCACACTTTCTATCCAGAGATTAGGTCAATCCCTTCATTTAAGGTGCCTCAACAAGAGGATTAGGGTTTCTGCAACTGCACCTGCTAATAACCCTAGCGACAGTGCTATGGTGATTACTCCTGCTAGAAACCCTAGCGGTAGTTCTTCAACAAGCTTAATATCCTTATGGCTATGTTTCCTTCCAGCGGTTAGACTGAATGAAGGAGGCGTGGGCCCATAACCTGTTAGAATATAATGGATGTGCTCATTTTACCATTGACAATATCTCTATTGTCACCCAACCATAGGCCGAAGCCACCCTCTGAGCACCTTAACCTTGACAGAGAATCACTCTGGAAGCAAACCCTAGGCTAGATATCCAAACAAAGGGTAGTGCACCTTTCCCTAAGGATAGAACACCAACAAGAGCTTATCAGATAGTCCAAACCCTAACCAAGAGATAGTCCAAGCCAAATGTGATCTACTAGTTGCAACAGCTGCAATGGAAACTCTTCTCAAATCTACGCACAAGACTAGGCATTGCAATGCGCACAAGTTGTTGCTCTGCAATTCTGAGACTGCCTGCCAGAATGAAAACTGGCCTCCTATATTTATACTAATTCTGGCTAACTGCCTGGGCTGACTTCTCATTCTGGGTATCTATCTGTTCATTATATATTATTATTTTTGGCTGACTTCTTCTCTTGGAGACTAATAACCTAACATAAATTATCTTCTTGAGCCGAAAAGTCTTCTAGGGTTATTAGCCAACTCATTAGGGTTTCTTCTTGCTTCCAGTAGTATTCTATCCTCATCAGGTTTACACGTGGAGGTAAATACCTCCCGCAGCTACCATAATATCAACAACATTTACTATCAGCATGCCTACTAATGCATATGCATTTTAACTTCATTGTATGCCTCATGCACTCTAGTGCATTTTTGTTTTAATTCATTTATTTATTTATCAATTTATGTTGTAGTTGGTTGTCCTTGAACTCCTTCAGATCCTTGGTTCCTTGTGTGCTCCCATTTTGCTCATTTTCACTATGGTTCCCTAGTCTGAACACTTTCCATCCAAGTTCCACTTGGTCATTTTGTAATCCAACCAAGGTGTTCTATTTTCAGCAGCCTCTCCTAGGCAGTCATATCCAACTTTACCTTTATGAAACATTCCAACACCCTGGAATGAAGTAGCTCAAACATTCCATCACTCTACTACAATGTTCTTAAATCAAATACTATTACTCCTCAATTGTCCATTAGGTTACTTCATTAACCTTTCCCTGTGAAACCATACCTTTCACACTTAATATCACTCCCAATGGAAGTCCATTTTCACTCAATGACACTTTTTAAGTTATAGGGCATTCCCAATTCTCTGTATTGGCATCCTACTTTCCATTGTGAACTCTGATACCAAGAGTGGATATCTTTCACACTTTTCCTTTTATTCCCATCCATGACATATTTAACCTGCTAGCTTCATATCCTATGTGAGGATTCTTTCTTTTGTAATACCTTATCAAACTCATGTAAGCTTTGTCATGCTTCCATGACTCTAATATATGATCTTGTTCTTGAATTGATCTTATTATACCTCTAATCCTGTCAAACTTGCAAGAAATCATCTGGTTAGAAACATACATATCATAAAAAAATTGTCAATTAAATTTACAAGTACCTTTTCTGTTTAATTTATGAAAAAAATTATATCAATTGTAATAGTTATCCAAAAATAGAATGATTCCAAGTCATTCTCCTCTAAATCATCTTTCCAACGACTAAAATCTTGCCCCAAACAAATATCGGATTTGAAATTTAAGGCTCCTTGAAAAACCACTTTCATCCCCCTGAGCTGATACAGAAAATCGAAAATTGCAAAGGCGCTTCCTTCAAACCAAGTTCCACGTGACCACGGTGTGAAACCATGAGCTTAATCGCCCTTTAGCACCTTGCTCCATGTTCTTCCACACAGAAGCTTGCACGAACACCAAGTCCGAGGGTTGGTTTACTTCCAGGCCCTTTTTACCTTAGCATGGGACCGACGCTACGACCAAGTCCTTCGGACTTCAGCCTTCGGCTGTTTTCCCTTGTCAAATTTAGTTTTCCCCCGGAGTTACACTTCGTCAAAACCTTTACTAACTCCACTAGAAAAAATAGATGATCGAGATTTAATCTCCCTTCGAATGGACGATCATGCACCCATCTGGACGCTTCAATGAGATCAATGACTACGACTTAATCCAGCGTTGAGACAGACGATGATCAACCAATTCGAAAATTCGATGCTCTGAGGTATCTCCATTCCTGAGTCTTCCACTTCCCTGTAGTGGAAATCCTCTGAAGTACTTACCTCTTCTCCCTCTATTGGATCCAACGATCACAAGAACTTCTGGAGGATCTTAGATCAACGGACCGCGTGAATTATCTACTCCGGGACATTTCAAATCTCGAGTCACTCAACTCCCTGAGGTGATATCTATCGAAGTGCTTACACCATCCTTCCACTGCTTGATCTAACGGTTGAGAAAGGTCCTGAAGGGATATTAGATCAACGGTCTGCATACCTTCGTGACTTCAGGCTTCGACACCTTTCACTTGTAGATACTTGAAAACCCCCGGAATACCAAGTCTCTGGACTACAAGATCTAATGTCATGTGTCTGCTGGGATCAACGGTTGATTTGTACTTTGGCCTTTGGGAGTTCTCGACCCAACGAAAACTGTCACATCTTTTTCCTCTGAAGTTCCCAGTCTTCGGACAACATGATCTATCGCCACATGGTGAAAATACTAGAATCGAACATGTGGCCCAATCAGGCAGGTGACACGTGTCACGTTCTAACTTACATTTCAATCTTCCACAGGTTCAAAACTCATTGACATGTGGCACACATCCCATGTGTCCATGTCATCCCAGGTGACATCACCGAGCCACATCACTATAGAATTTCATGCTTCGAAATATTTTACGCTTGCATTCCTCAAGTCTCCCAAACTCCAAATTTTTGAACTGCTTAACCTTCCGGGGTCCACATCACCTCCAGGTGATGTCATCATGACCCACCACTTCGGCTCTTCGGGCTTCAGGAGTTTCCACACTAGCACACTTTGATTCTCCTGAACTCCAAATTCTCGAACTGGCCAATCTGTCGACACGTGTCTCCCTTAACGGACGGTCTGGATTAAATCCGAACTTCGGGGCATCAGAAGATTTTTCCTTATCAAATTTTGTTCCTTTCGAACACTGAACTCTTGAGCCTTTGTGATATCTACGGCTCACAATCACCCATGCGCAGATTTGATGACCCTCAAAACTCATGAAACCCACTACTCTATCCAACGGTCGACGGACTTTGGGACTTTGGGAGATTTCACATCAGCACACTCCCTTTCTCTCGAATGTCAAACTTCCGAACTAGTCGATCTATTAACACATGTCCCTTATGATGAATAGTCTGGATGAACTCCGGACTTCGGGACTTTCGGATTTTGTGCATCAACACACTCCATTTCTCTCGAATGTCGAACTGAAATTGACAGCTCACACTCCAACTGCCAACGGATGAGATTAACCCTGGCTTCAACTTCGGGGTTTCTCACTCCAAGCGACCCCCATACTATCGAATACTTACTAGATATGACAGTCCTAAACACCCCTGAAATCCACCGCTCCATCTAACAGTCGATGAGACTTCGGGACTCTGGCCTTCGAAAGTTCAAGCTTTTCATGCCTATTATTAGCGTGGTCATTTTCTTTCAATTAGAGTCAGTTTTCAGTCGAGTTATAGCCCATGTGTCAAAACACGTGAAGTTAGGTACGTAGAAATGAAAGGGTCGAAGTCAGCAAGTCTCTGGTTGGCCCTTGGAAGCGGGAAGGCATGTCAGAGTCGAAACATACGTGAATGGTACGGGTATGTGTTCCCAGAAATCTGGGTCTTGTCAAAGTTAGTCTCTACGTGCCCTAAGTAGAGTCAAGTAGTTAATGGAGGTCGCGTCGGTGGGTACTGTAGCTATTATCATCTCATCATGAAGACTGAAGGAATGAAAAATCATGGCGTTCACATCACGTATGCCCTACAACCCCTTATCACTTGTACTTTACACGTAGGGAGGTGTTATGGAAGATCTATGGTTCGATTCAAAGCATCTGTTCGCCATGAATTCAGTGTTCTTTGGCACATTTCTTCCTTCTGCCCGATCTACTATAAATCTCAGAGGTTCTACACCCATTTTATTCACAAAATCAGATTCAGGCTCTGTATGCAAGTTTTCTCGTAGGCCAAGGTTGATCGTATCCTCCATCTTGGCATCCATTCGATATAGTGTGCATAAGACAGATACCATTCGTTCCATGGCGACCTCTCAAAACATGAAGAAGGGTACACGTAGTTGCAGGATCACCAGATCCAAGCCCCAGAGTTATTGGAATTCATTTTCACTCGCAATAAGCATCCCCAAAGATAAAAAAAGGGATTTTTCCTTCACCCACGGGAACGACGACATCACACCGCATAGAACTTGGAATGGAAGGAATTGCGCAGGAAGGAAGGATGGTAGAAGCCTTGTATCCCCAACATTTGATATCTCAGAGAAGGGGCAGACCAAGGAAGACAAAAGAAGTTGGGGAAACTTGGATCTTAGTTGAGTCGCGCGCACGACCGATTGTTGAACAATTACTTATGCACGTCATCCGCCTGGAGCCTTTGGAAATTATCATCCAAGGAAGCGGGAGCAGAACGAGGAGGATGGATGTCGTGGTTTCAAATGATCAAGAGACAACTTAGCAACTGAAGCAAGAAAAGTTATTCATTCCTGAACTGTACCAAGAAAACAGGGAGTTGAGACAACAGTTGGCGACAAAGATCATGGAAGCATTAGCATCACAAGGTCGCGAAGGGAATGTGATGTGGCTAAAAAGACATCTTCGGGAGGTGCAAGATATGATTGTACGATTGTGTGAAACACAGCAGTTATTAGAAGAAAGGTATGCCAGACACTCCAAAGAATGTGAAGCGACCGAAGAGATAGCCTGCGCAGCTCTCACCAACGAGAAAAAGAGACAAGATTAGCCAAGTTATTTCCTGTATTTGCAAATAGAAGGAAAATCTTGACAATTTTGAAGGAAACATCGCCCAAGATAGTTTAACATTTTAATAACGTCGTGGTTGTCTACATCCACTTGCTGTGCACACTCCCCCCAAGCAAATGAGCATGTGGCAGAAAATCAAAGTCATTACAACAGATAGCAGGACTCTGACAAACTCTTGTCCACCCAGATACCCGATCGACAAACCAAATCCATGTGGTAGATTATAACTATCATGATGTATCTAGATGTATCTTTTGTCTATTTTTGTAAAATGTCATACGAAGGGTTTTGTAACGCAAAATAGTCAGTTCCCTAGTTTGTAGAGATACCAGTTGGAAGAGTAGGGTAGACCAAGTGGCACCCTCGTTTATATATTTGATCTTTTCGATGTAAGCCAGGTTGGTTGGCAAAATTAGTATAGACAATAGCTATTGCATGTAATTTGAGTTCGACCGAAACTTAATGAAAAAGTCTTGTAGCTTTGATGAAAAGATTCTAATTGTAGCAATCAGATGTATTGTGCTTCTTTCTATACGTACATGCTTCCTGTCAATCTTTACTCATATCCTTTCTGTCTAATTCAGAACAAATTTTCAAACCTGTGGATTTGTTGCGCAACACCTCTTGTTTGTGCCATTTAGACAAAATGTTTTTCTTCTAAAAGTTAACTTTGAATTCATCCGCAGCGGTGCTCCGAGTTACTTCATGTGTTTTCTCCCCACCACACATTTCGATTTTGCATTGAATACTATTGTTCGCTTAGCCTTATCCCCTCAAGCTCAGTCACCGAGTCATTTGTTTCTGTCGTTTTCCTCGAATCGACTCCATAGCCCAAATTCTTGCTCTTTTGCACCAATATAACTAGAACCCACTATTTCAAGGTGTTAAATCTAGCCACAACTTTAAATCCATATCCCGTGCGGAGACCAGAGTCTCCCGAGAGAGGCCTCTCCGGGTCCGAAAGGCTAGTTTTCGGCCTCAAAATTGGTTAAAACAATTACCTATGTCATAAGTTTATCAGTCGAACAAATTTAAAGAGTGCTAACACCTACCAAGATCATCAAAGTGGTGAAGTTACGAAGTATTACCCTTCATTCTTGGCCTCGATAGACCACTAACGATCAACAATCTAGATCTGACGACTGGAACTTAACCTTTCCCAACTTTTGGTTTTTCCTTCATCGGATGGCTCCTACACACCAGCCCTCTGATCCAATGATCCAGATCTATCTTGATCCCACAATGGTGATCTCTCTCGAATTCGAAAGGGACGGTCACAATCCTTCGATCCCAAATAAGGATCTCTAACACTCTAGCTTCTACGCAGACTCTGCAACACCATTCCTCCTGAGCTTTTCGACTATAAGTTCATAAACTAATCTCAACCATGAGACTCTGACCAACAGATCTAGCCCATACAGGAATGGTGTTTCAAAAAATAGCTCTGATACCAATCTATAACATACCTAGCCATCCACAAGTCGAGCTACGCCACTTAAATAGGTTGCAACACACCCAGCCACCAACAAGCGGGGCACACTGCAGTCCCAAGACTTGGTTTTCTGATCTTATCTTGAAATCAAAGGATTTTTCATGAACGTTAGAGGCATGAAAACCACATGCATAAGAGAATATCCATGCCACGGCATAAAAGAGATAAATTGCATGCCATGCACAACAAATAGCTAGCAGACATGCACATTAAAAATACATATCTCAGAGATAATTAAATACACAGCGGAAATAAACATTACACAAAAAACATAGAGAGCACTTATCTTTGCAAGTAAACATTCACCAATTGGGTGGAGACCAAGGATGTTCCTCTCAACCATAGACAATGTTGTTCATTTACTCTCAACAGCAGGTCAACCCCGAGCCAGGGCTATGAATCCACAAGGTCGGGTCCTAGGCCAAGTCTAAATGCACAACAGTTGGCTAAGTAGCTCTCGGGTTTCCCAACCTCACAACAAATCCTAATTTCCAGCTCTCTTTCCCCCTCAGCGTGCACAACCCCAAGAAATGAACACCTTTCTTTGCCATGCAATCCCTGAGGTTGTTCCATTTCTCTCCAGGGATCCAGTGCTACTGGTCAGGAAATCTCCTTATTGGAAACTCCAAGGACTCTCAGTTGTGGACAGTTCCATCCAAACTGCCATCAAGATCATGCACTCAGGCATCCATTCCTTCATGAAATGATCAATAAATCATTACATCCATTCAGTGATGCCTCTCCTCTTCCTACCATTCATTTCCATGCTCAGCCCAAGAGCACACGAACTAGCAGTAGTGAGTGAAGAGGAAGAGGAACAAGAGAAGAAGGGGAAGAAGATGAACCAGGGGGAGAACAATCCCCTAACTTCACCCCAAGCCACCCTCACACAGCCATTCATATCCATGCTCAGACCAAGAGCATAGGAATGCAGCAAGAGTGAGGCTCCCAAAAATGAAGAGTGGAAAAGGTGTAACAATGGATGAATAAGGACAAGTGAACCCCCACCCAAACCAAATATGGGTTTATATAATTACTTGGAAATCAATAACCACATGGCCTCCCCCAAGAAGCTCATGTAACCCCTTTTCTCCATAAAATCAATTATGGGTAAATAAAATAATAATAAAAAGATTTATCCCCTAAAGCCCCCTCTCTCATGGAATCATAGCCCCCTATCTCTTTTTTCCTTGTTCATCTTGCAGCCAACGGTGTATTTTATTAAAGTATATGAAGTATTACATTTCCTAGGCACTCTGGCCCCTTTTCAACTTTACCGTCTCACCGGCCTAAGTCATATTTACATAATACATTATATTTCATAAGGGTTAGAATCGGGATGTTACAAAACCCAAATCCATCTCTTACCTTGAGGACTGCTCAACTCATTCCAAGACATGTGTCAAGTTGTAACTACAGCCTCGACCGATGATTTGCTCTTACTCAAACTCGACTGCAGCCACAACTTGGTTTAATGCTTTGGTCATACAACATTGATTATTTTCTCTTACTCAAAGCTATGCATGGACATAATGGTCAGTCCGCCCTAGTACAGTTTCAATTTCACCCAAACGTCACACCTTAATCAAGGCCATTGGCTTGAGGACAAGCCAAGTAATAGAGTTGTGGGCATGTTGGCACCCAAATTTTTGGGTAATGTTGTGTGCTCGCATAGATAATTCATGAACGCACTTCAGTTTTGTGCACACATCAGCAGCTAAATAACGGATGGAATAAGTTGTCCACACCAATCAAAGGTCTATACTGCACATTAATAAATCAGAAAGATATTGCATGCACTCCAAGTCAAAAGAATATCTATGGGAATCTTCTTGAATAATGAACCTAGACATTATGGGAGATCGTGGGTCAGATGATGGATGAGATGGAAATTTCATCAAGACTGCCACACTCCAAATAGGCTACATGGCATGCATACGGGTGGTAGAAGCATGTGGAACTGGCGATCACTAAAGTGGGTGGAGCAGAGGCGAAATGAGACAGAGTATCGTAGTGGAGACAAGAAGAAAAATGAGTAGTGAAGAAATAAAGTAGAGTGGTTTTGAGGTCTACAACAGAAGATAATTCAATTTGAGTTTTGCATGAATCATGTTATGAATCTATGTAACAGTTTTGTATGTGGCTAGAACAATCTTGTAGAGAGTCTGTAATGAATTCATTCTAGTAGTATGTGCATAATCTAAACAAAGAGCGCATAGCACATTATAGTGCATTACTTGTAGAATGTATCATAACACATGGTATTATTACTATTGCATTGTGAATCTCTTGATGTATGCATTCTACCATTTAATGGAGATAATACAAATTTGTTGTTCTATCTATTAATGATTGTGTTTATTCTAAGTTTAATGGATGAATGTGTAAACAGTGTATATGGTTAGTTTGTTAATGAAATGTGATGGAATGTAAGAATGATATCTTGAGTGGCTTCACGACATGCTTTATCCCTTCTTCTCCAACACAAGACCAAACAGTTTATGTGATTCTCATGGTGTCTCGGGTGACACCTTCTTCGGTCCTTGACAGAATATTGATATGCCAACGCCTTGTGGTTTTGTTGGTCAACTCTGGATGAACCTTGGGTCATCAACCCCCCAGTGTTAAGAAGGATGTGCACAAGTGATCCAACACTTCCATTAGATCTACTCTCTTCCCAAGGATGTGAAAACCATACTTGGGAACATGCACAAGTGAGATATTGATGTGAGGGATTTTAAGGAAGCATGGAGAAAATAAGTATTACTCCAAAGGACAAGTCACAAGGTCAAAAAACCAATGCACCCCCTTTATGTTGATACTGAGAGAGGGGTGAATCAGTATCAAGTACAATTTAAAACCTTTTCCAACTTATACTCAAACCATTCAATTATATCCAATGAGAAATGAAAAAGAGTATAAGAGTTACACCAATACACCACAATACACCATTCACAATATATGAGAAATAATCAATAGTTATTGTTAAAGGGAAGTAATGACTTCCAAAGGTAGCTACAGATTTCAAGTGTAAAGGGAGGGATAAACCTCCAATAGGAAGATACAATCCTCCAATATCAAGAGAGGGTTTAACTCTCCATCCTTGCCCCTTCCTTCCACCCAAGAATATATGAGAGATAATAAAACTTTACATTAAATCATCACCATCAACCAACCATCACATAGAACCTGATAATGCTTCATGAGACTTCTTCAATTTCTGCAATTCTTCAATTCTTTGAATACTCTGATCCTGTAGCTAATATTACTCAATGTATTCTCTAAAATGCCTCCAAGTTTCACTCTTTTAATCCTCTCCAAAGAGAAGTTATAGAAAGAATGGTAGACTTTATTCAATTCTGGTTTATTCAGGAAAGCACACTTGTACAGAATGCCTCGCGCTCAATATTTGACATCAGATTCTAAAACTCGCACACAAGAAACGACATTATGTACTCTTTCCAATTAAATTGGTCCCACTTCATTTGGATTGTCTATGAATAAGTTATGAAAATTTTACCTGGAACACTTGTTTATTGACTAACTTCAGGACTAGTCAAAAACCCTATCTTCCACAGAGTGTATCTCCATAATTATAGCGAATAAAAATATGAAACTTTTACCACAGGTACCTTGATATTTCTTCTCAATACCATAGCAATTTCACCATCTGAATCGTTCTAGAAAAAAAGTTATAGTGAAAATGGTAAGACGACATGTAAATAACATACCTTAGAACACATCTCCAAAAGACTTCATCCTCCCTTGAAATCCGGCCTTCTTTACTTTTGATTTCCTCTTAAATTCGACTTGTGTATCAAATGAATGTATAATGATATGTATTTATACCAACTTGTGTATCAAATGAATGTATAATGATATGTATTTATACCATTTATGCCACTTCCTTTTAACATTAGGGCCGACCTGACACTTTCTTATTTTGTAATTCTTTTCTTTAATTATCTTCAGGGACTACATGTACTTCATTCTTCAATTCATTTTTTCATCTTCAAAAATTCATTTATTTTCAACCATGAGGATCCACGTGACGTGCCACCTACCACTGGAAACAAAATGATATATACTATCCATCCATGGGTTTTTTTTTTTGCATGTACATTGTCCTTCATGTACAAATACCTTCATCAATCTTGTGGTCCAAAACCAATGACTAGGGTTGACATCAATGACAACAACCAATCTTCCAACACTTTATTCTTCCCCTCTTGTGGTATCATAGCCCCTTGTTTCTTCCACGAGAAATTCTTTTAGTGGAGATTAAATTACTTTGTGTTGCCTTTCCACATCCTTTTACATACATAAGAACACCATGGAAATATCCTCATGGTGGTTCTCAAAAACATTTCATCCACACCATAATCTTAGCCTATTATTGGGACCTACGAGTATTCACTAATCAGTCCTTTTCCCTAGGCTATTACTGCGCAAATTAGCACCCTTGTAAGAACTCCAATTGTGGTGCTAAGGAGGTAAGCACACTTGGGAAATGCACCATTATCACCTTGGTACTTTTCCCCTTCACTTTAAGACAACTCCTAGAAGCAACGGGGGTATCCCAATCTAAGTGAGGTAAACCTGTCAAGTAAGCCATTTTCTTGCTAAAGATTCACTTCAACAATCAACACCTTAATGTACAATTAGATAGACCAGTGCCCAACAAGTGATAAAATGCCTTAACGAATATCCAATAGAAAACAAGGGCATAAACCACCCTGTTATAAGAGGGTTGGGAGCTAATTATTACATGCTTAGTTTGAAATAAGAGATAGCTACAATATTAATTATAAACTAGCACTGATAAATTACAAGCTTGATCGATATGTAATCTTGAACTTTGCATAAACTTGTAAGAATGGATGGTGAATCCCTTTAGGGTTTCATCAAGAGAATCTCCCAATAAAAGATAAACGTGTTACGCAGTTAGCAACTAGAAGATTAGTTTCACAACCATATATGTTAGATAAGCTTGAAAAACAATCTAGAAATGAATCATAGACTAGGAGAGGGTTGGAATACACCTTTGAAACACCAAACCCTATCCTTTAGGGTTTCATCAAATCTGATTTCCAATGTTGCAAATTAATTTCCATATTTAAAGAACTTGTTAAATCATCCCACAAGATGTTTGAACAATCCTCAAAGCACAATGAGGTAGGGTCGATTTTCCTTCTCAGGGTTAAAGATAAACAATGAAGCATAAACCCTTACATAAGATGTCTAGAAAGTAAGATACAACATTGATCCTTCACTAGACAATGAATAAATATTTTTATGTGTTTTTAGTTTTTTATATTTTTTTGGATTTTTATATTTATAAAGCAAGAAATAGAATAATTTTGATTTTATAATTTTTGTGGTTGGTTGTTGGGATTTATATATAGTGCCTTGTCTCCACTCGGGGCTTTATGGTGTCAAGAATTGGTTATTCAAGGCTTATTGGGGATTTATGGGGTCAAGAAGTATGCCCCTCTAAGAATTGGTTATTCAAGGCTTATGGATTAGAATGAGAGACTAGAACATTAGGGAAAAAATAGTCTCTTGTCTAGTCAAGACAAGTCATGAAAACCAAGTCCCTACAAGAAGGGTTTCCTCAAGGGAAGAGCCTTCACCAACAAGATCAACTATAACTTGAATATAATGCTTAAACCCATTTCCAAGGAACCAAGAGTAAAAACAAAGCAATGGATTAAGTACTTACCCAAGTTAACAAGAGAAGAAGGAAGGAACAAACCATATAACATCTCCTCTCAAAGTAGTTAAGTAACTCCTCAAATGGATCGATCTTGTTGGCTTTATAGAAGTCCTAAACATTCACAATAATATCTTTGGTGAACCAAGAAAAATAACGAAGAAAGAGAGAGCTCCGAAAAGGGACACCAAAAACTCCAAGAAAGATCTTCTATTAAAAGGATTTTAAAACCATCTCCAACAATTCACAAGGATTTTGAATGAGGAGAGCCTTTATTTATAGAGGAGGCTTCTACATCCTTCTCATTCATTGTTAATTATTTTTTCTTAAATTTATCCTAGGAGACTTGTCATCCACACAAAGAAGGAGACTAAGTCAATATAAAATAAAACGATGCTACATGTACATAAAACCCTTATGCAAGAGGAACATCCCACAAAAAATGGGGTCGTTTTGCTCTCCTATTAGAACAATCCATAAAAAGAGTGATGTGGAGGCCTCAAAACAAGGTATTACCTTCATAGAATATTTTCGGAACTTTCCCATTTACGAGAAATTGTAGCTTCTCACCATCCATATGGCTTAGATAGAAACAATTATTACCTGCAACATCTTTAATTTTGTAAGGACCCAACCAAATAATTTCAAACTTATTGTGTTTACCTGCCTTTTCGATTCTTTTGTTCCACATGAGAACAAGGTCACCTTTTTGAAAGCTTCATTGGTGAGCCTTCTTTTCAAACTTCTTCTTTGTCTTCTCTTGGATTTGTACCAAATTATCAAAGGCACATCCTTTGGTCTCATCAAGTTTTATAAGCTATTTTATTATACTTTGAACTGCATTTGGATCAGAGGAGAACTATTGCATTATCTTATAAATAGAGATCTTTAGGATAATTGGCATTGTTACATCCATACCGTACACTAACTCAAATGGGTTTTTTCTAGTGTAATCTTTCTAAGTTATTCTATCAGCTTGTAGAGCATATTTTATCTTGTTATCCCAACTTTTCTTATTGTCCCCCACTATCTTCTTGATAATGGTCATCAAATTCTTGTTACTTGACTCGGGGAGACCATTTCCTTGAGGGTAATAGTTGGAGGAGTGGGATAGGACAATGCAATAATAATAATAATAAAAAGGTTGACAATTCTATGGAACTGAAACCTTTAGCATTCTCAGAGGTAATATTTGCAAGCACTATGAAATGAGTGACAATTCTTCCTTCCAAGAAATCCATGAAAACTTCATCTATAGCATTCTTGGTTGGTATGGCTTCCACCCATCTAGTGAATTAATCAGTAGAAGTGAGAATCCATCTATAACCATTGTTGGATTTATCCTTGAATTCACCAATAAAATCAAGGCCCCATTGTTGGAAGGGTTATTCCACTATCACTAGATGCAAAGGAAGGGCTACGAGCTTCTACTTTCATGTAAAGAGCTAGCAATGCTTGCATGACCTCACAAACTTGCGAACATCTGGAAATATGGTAGGACAATAGTAACCACCTCTTAGAATTTTGTGAGTGGTGGTCTTTGTTGCATGATGTCCACCACGCAATCCTTTGTGAAACTCATCCATTAACTTCTTTGCTTCTTCAGGGTCGACACATCTGAGAATCAATCCATTAGGATTTCTTCATCCAAGGCCTTGGTTGATGAAACAATACTTGGAGGCCTTCAATCTTAAAGTTATTTTCCTATGATCTAGAAGGTACCTTAGACGTGTAAGGTTCTTGATAAAGTAGATGATATTTGTGTACCAATCATGATGTTTTAATTTTTCAATCATTCCATAAATCGCAGGGTATTACTCATCCTTCAATCCAAGATAAACTTCATTTCCTTCAACCATCATATGGGATAATCCTTTACCTTTAATTAATTTAGTGCACTTAATTTCTAAATCATATTACTGAATCTTAGCCACCCAACTACCTATAGTTCCCAAACAATCTTGTTGAGATAAAATGTCTTTTATAGTTAGATGGGGAACATACACAATTACCTTGGAGTACCCAATGTATGTCCTGAAATGCTTCAATGATTTGACCAAAGTGTAGTCTTTATTTTCCTTATTATCATATCTTAATTCTACATCCTTGAGAAATTTACTCATAAAGGTGATGGGTTGTTCATCACCTTGATCATTCTTCTGTAGTAACACACTTGCAATTGCATCATTAGAAGGAAAATAAAAAATTTGAAAATACTTTGAATAATCTGGATTTACCAGTACCAAGGAATTTACGATCATGTCTTTGATGACTTCAAAATATATCTTACCTTCTTCGTCCCACTTGAAATATGCATGCTTTTTTAGCAACTTGGCTATAGGCTTGGTGATCTTGGAAAAGTTTGGGATGAATCTTTAGATGAAGTTGATTTTGCTGAAAAATGATTACAAAGCCTTCTAATTCTGGCATAGAGTGATTTCTTTAATTTCCTTTATCTTCTCAGGATCGACCTCTATCCCATCCTTTAAAGAATGTGACCAAGAAACTTCCCTTCAATAACCCTAAATATTGACTTATTTTCTTTCAATGAGATTCCATGTTTGTGGCACCTTTCAAATACCTATCTAAGATGTTCGATATGTTATTTCTTGTCTTTTGAAAATACTATGAGATCATCTTGGTAAATCCCCATTATCCTTCCCATAAGATCATTGAATGCATAATCCATGGTTCTCTTAAAAGTGGCACCTGCATTGAGTAAACCAAAAGGCATCCTTAGATATTCGTATGTGCTCCAAGGTGTGGTAAACGTTGTCTTGTTTTTGTCATCTTCATTTACCCACACTTGATTGTAGCCTGAAAAACCATCCAATAGAGATAACATTTTTGATCATGTGATTCTTTCCAGTAGATGTTCCATGTTCGACAATGGATAATTATCTTTCTTGGACGACACATTAAAATTCCTAAAATCCACACAAAGTCTTATCTCATGTATCTTCTTTTGCACCGTCACAAGATTGGATACCCAAGTTGAAGCCTCACAGGCACAATGATCTTTGCATCAAGCAATTTCTAAAGTTCCTTCTAGATGAGGGGAGCTAACTTCGTATTGATGTGTCTCAACTTTTGTCGAAATGACTTGGTACGTTCCTTCAAGGGTATCATATTTTGAATTATGTCACCCTTGTAGGCCTTGAAATCATCATAGGACCAAGCAAAAAGATACTTGAATTCTCATATCAAGTTTTCAAATGTCTTCCTTTCTTCACTTGAAATTCCTTTACCAATCTTTACCATATTTAAATTTTCCGAGGATCCAATGTTGATTTCCATATATTCATTGGTCTTGACCATTTCTTTCTTTTC
This sequence comes from Picea glauca, assembly GCA_000966675.3. Taxonomy (NCBI): domain Eukaryota; kingdom Viridiplantae; phylum Streptophyta; class Pinopsida; order Pinales; family Pinaceae; genus Picea; species Picea glauca. Next base: position 517,484 of record JZKD02S1673125.1, on the reverse strand, counting down.
CTTGTACATGTCATGTCAGTTAAACATCTTTTCAAGGGATACAAGGCCAATTAGAATCTTATTGTCTTTTAACTACTCTTTTGATACTTCTTGTATCCAATCAATCTCATTCTTAGTAAATTCCTGCAAGTTGTTTGTGAATCTCAAAATCTATGCATCATCATAAAAAACTTGACAGTTGACGAAGTTATTTGGAATTGACTGTCTAAATATAATTTCCAATTTTCCTTTTTTCCATCAAATCTTTACAAGGTTGGAGTGTTGAGGTAGAAACAACTAGTGCATCATCTTTTTCATTAAACATTCTATTCTTTGCTTTAAAGACTAAGCATCAAACCATTCCATGGCATCCCATACTGCATTCATATACCTTTTCAACCTCTCATTTTTAAATGTAAATTGACCTTTCACTTGCATAAATATTAGATTATAGTCACTAATAATCTTTAAAACTTTAATTCCAAAATATTTAGCCAAATTTAAACCAAACAAAAGCACTTCATACTATATTACATTGTTAGTTCCATCAAATTCCAAGTGAAAAGCATAACATGAAATATTTCCATTAGAAGAATTGAATACAATACCTACACCCATGCCTAATTGGGACTTGACCCCATTGAAGTTCATATTCCACATGTTGTCGATGTCTTTGTGAGAAACTAATTTTGTCGCAAGCACGGTGTAGGATATGAAACAATCTTCATAGCAAACCAATTCATTCTCGAGATATCGTAGGTCTTCTACTTGATATCTTCTCATCAGTTCTTGGTGTAGAGTCACAAAAGTTCCTTCGTAAGTGGGGACAATATGGATGCTACCTCCAAGATCAACAACCCACTTTCAATATAAGAGCATACCCCAAGCGTCTGGGACATCAACGACTACCATGTCCATTACCAAAAAAATACATGGATAAAATGGCAAGCTTACTTGAAGATATTTAATCAAATCACATACTTTGACTTGTTTGGAGTCCATAACACATATATTCTTGTAACGTTTGGATGTATTTAAACCCAAACAATCAATCATTGTAAGAGACGTTATATTGGTTGAAGCTCCAGAGTCCAACATACAATTGTGCAACATCATATCACCCACTAATAAAGATATGAAGAATGGTTGGTGATATGGATTCTTATTTCTTCTCGATTCATGGTTTGAGGAATAATGGGGGCATCTTCATTCTCATCCACAATACGAGTTGTTTGATCAGTCACTTCCAACTCCAAAACTTCTTTAATTTGACTTTTCACAGAAGGAAATTTTTCTAACTCAACAAGGGGAACAAGAATCTTGGTATTTCCCATCCAACCTATTATATCAAACTTGAAATAAAGAGGATTGATGCTGAAGGATTACCTTGAGGTGTCTCCACAACTGGACTTGTAGTTTGATTATCTATTTTAGGAAGCTCCAAAGGACCTGCTTGTTGATCTACTTCTGGTGAGGTACTGTTTTTTCTTCAATAGGTCAAACTTTTGAATATGTTCCTGTACATCTAATTATTTTTTTTTGGTGAAGGCATTTCCTCAAAAAAAATTATTGCTCTTCCTTATTCAATTGAATTATAATTAACCTATTGCATGTTCTCTGGGGACAAATGGAACTATTGTTTCCCATAAAACACGCCGTTGCATGTATCCAAGAAATCTTTGTTATTCTGGTCACCTATTGTGACTCTTTCTAAGTAAGTGGTGCAAGTCTTTTTATCATGAAGAATTTGGCATGCCCTACAATAGTAAGGATGTCTATGCTCAAGCATGTTGGTTGGTTCTAGTGCCATAGCAGGCCTCTTAGTTGGTGGAGGGAATCGATATACATTCCTTGGTGGCAACTTGTTCCATCATTGGTTTCTTTCCATTTACACAATCCTTCTCTAAAATAAATTCATCGTATGTGTGAAAGTTGTTTGCATCTTCCTCATTTATTCCACAAGGAGCATGATCAGAGCAGGAGGCTCGGTGGTAGTAGCGAATTTTTGCTTATGATCAAATTTAGTCCTGGGAGGACCCAAAATGTTTGTTTTCCTGAGAGATTCCAACTTTCATCCAAGCTTTTGTATTTCTTCTGAACATCTACAATATCTATGGGCTTAGCTTTGTTGAGGAAGAAACTAAAATGCCTTTGAAAAACATGTTGTGTTAGTGGTAGCATCAGACAGATATTTCCACACAAGTCTATGTGTCTAGACGTGTGGAAATTGTCCAAAGCCTTCTACTCTTGAATTTACTTTAGTTAAAGGAATTATTAAAGTAAATTGTTTTTATTAATCAATTATGTAATTAGTTAATTGAGTTACTTATGAGACATGCTAAAAGTACTTAGCATGCAACATGTAATCTAAATCTCAAAGTGAGTGTGAGAAGGAACCTCAATTGTAGATCACTTTGGAGATTAGAAATAGATTGCAATTCACAATTACAAAAGCAAGGCTAGGGTGAAGGAGAAAGACACTTGACTTGACATGTGTTGAGGGAGCTGACACAAAGTATAGGATCACAAAGGACTGTGGTTCAATATCTTGGATAGGTGAAGAAGGACCTTCATCTAGAGATCATACAGGTCAAGGAGATGAGAGAACAGAGGCATAAACAAGGGAGTTTCAACAGAAGGAAGCCATGGAAGAGTGTTGGAACGTACGGAGATTTATGTACACATTCGCGGGCCAAAGATGAGACAGTCATGAGCATCCACAGGTCTCGGTGGGGAAAATCACGGATATCCGCAGGTCACAAAAAGGACAGTCACAAATGCCTAGAAAAGTGTGTCATAATTGATTGTACAACATGTCATCCCTTGCCAGGTTATTTTGTAGTTGTATTTCTCTCAATGAGCCATTATCCCTATTACGGGAGACCTGATTTGAGCATAATAAAATCATTCTCAACACTAATTTTCCCTCCAGGGTTTTTCCAAGGGTATTTACCCAAAAATTTTGGTGTTCATGTGTGTTTGATTTGTTTTCCTTGTTTATGCTTCTGTTGCATTATATTGAGTTGAATATTTCAATATTGTATTATTGTTTTGTGAATTGTTAATATGATTGTAGTAAGGAAATCACTAGATAACAAAGTACCTAGGTGATGGAGTAAGAATTTCTACATGGTATCATAGCTCATGCTCTAAAGGGAAGCTAGATCAGTAAAACAACAATTTTCCAATAGCAGGTTATTTCCAGGGCAGTTTATCTAGTCTTAGGGATGGAAGCAACATCGTTGAGAGTTAAAGACAGATTGGATCGAGCATCCAACTTCCTATATTGGAAAGCAGGAGTTACTTTGGCGTTGAAGGAGTATGACCTTTGGGAGTTAGTGGATAAAGCAGTTATTGTTGGTTGTGGAGCATGATTATCTTGTTGATTCAAAGGTCTTTTACTTTCAGCCATGTTTATACCCAATGAAGTATTTACACCCCAGAAGTATGTACACTCTTCCACGCGGGGGAGTGCAGAGGGGGTACCCCCTCTACGGGGTCCGGGGGGGATATCCCCTCGGCTGGGGGCAGTGTCCCCTAATGGGAGTTCAGGGGCGAAGCCCCTGAAGGAAAAATTGCCTTGTAAATGTATATTGTAATTTCATTATAAATTTGGACCGTTCATTATAAGTTCGCAGATCTAATGATAGAGATTATGTTAGCATTTTTTGCCCTAGAAGGCAACCCTCTTTTATGAGGGAAATGTATTGCAGCTATGGTTGATGGCGAATATTGTATTTTGAGATAGGAGACTGTGAGAGAAAGAAGAGGAAGTTACAGCGGGTTTATTGTAGGTTGTATCCCTTCATATGATGGATAATAATAAAGGAAGGACCTGGCAATTTCTCTGGTGGACATAACCCACACTGGGTGAACCACATAAATCTATGTCTCTATTGTATTGTGTATCTTTTGTGTTTTGTTTCCGCATTTGTTTTATTTTATTGCTCCACGGTCTTGTTTTTCTAATAGTTACTCCACCAACATATCCAACATCTTTAGATTCTCACAACAAGAAGGACATCAAAGCATAAACAATCCTCCTAGATTATGTGAAGGATAATCTAATCCCTCACCTAAACGAGAAGAAGACAACGAAAGAGATGTTTGATGCCTTGGTAATGTTATTCCAAAGAAATCACATGAATAGGAAGATGATCTTAAGAAATAAGCTCAGATCGGTTCATATGTCTAGATTAGATAATGTTACCAACTATCTCATGAGGATCACATAAGGGCGTGATGAACTTGCAGCCATAGGGGAAAAAATAGAGGACACAAATCTTGTTAACGTGGCATTAAACGGTCTTCCCAAGTCACGGGAACCATTTTTCAAAGGAGTTTGTGCTAGAGAGAATATCCTGGATTGGCAGAGACTTTGGGATGATTGCATCCAGGAAGAGACTCGAGAAGAGTCTAAAGGAAGCAAGCAAGGAGGTAGTGAAGAGAAATTGGCCCTTGTTAGTAAGAAAAGGAAGGGTAAAGGAAAGAGTTCTAGTAAAAAGGGTAACAATGATGGAGGATCATCACATCCAGGGAAGAAGAAGAAGGAATTGAGTAAAATCAAGTGCTTCTCATGTCATAATAATGGGAATTATGCATCTCAGTGTCTAGAGAAGAAGAAGAAGGGTAATGAAAAGACGTAGACAACAACATCAACAGAGATGTAGCTTGAAGAGTTTGGAGCAAAGTTTGCGAAGGATTACTCAATAATTTCTTGCCTTTCTACTAGCACAACAACGAGGAGTGATTTGTTCTTGGATAGTGTTGCATCTCGCCATATGACAGAGGCATGAGAGATATTTAGCAGTCTAATAGAGAAGGAATCAAAGGTTCATGTGGAGTTTGGTGATGATGCTAGGTATGCATTGAAGGGAGAGGGAACAATTACATTTCAGCTTGAATCAAGAGTGTCGTTAGATTCCCATGATGTGCTTTACGTACCAGGTTTGAAGAAAAAATTTCTTTCAGTCTCAGCTATGGAGGACATGGGGTTTTTCATCACTTTTTAGAGAGGGAAGGTACTCATACGTCCAAAGAAATATATCCCAGACAACGCATTGGTCATTAGGGTTAGAGAGGTAACTTTATACATGTTGTAGGGCAAACCTATTTAGACTTTGGTACACAATAGTGACAATCTATGTGAGTTGTGGCATGTGAGGTTGGGACACCTACACAATAGGGCATTGTCGATTCTAAGGGAGATTGTTACAGGTCTTCCAAATTTCAGTATTGAGTAGCAGGGAGTGTGCAGAGGGTGTGCACTTGGAAAGAATTTCAAGGCTGATTTTCCAAGCAGCAAGAGTAGGTCCAAGGGGATATTGGATCTTATCCATTCCAGGAAAACCTAGATCTTCTTTATGAAGACCAAGGATGAGATCTTCAATCGGTTTAGAGATTTCATGGCTCAGGTAGAGAACCAGACATATATGAAGATTAAGGTATTGAGGTTAGATAATGGGGGAGAGTACACCTCCAATGACTTCAAGGATTTCTACAAGGAGGTAGGCGAAGAGGGAGTTGACAGTCTCATACAACCCTCAACAGAATGGGATTGTGGAGAGAAAGAATCATTCCATCATCGGCTCTTCCAAGGTAATGATACATAATGAGGAGTTTCCTATGTTTTTTTGGGCAGAGGCATGTAATACAACGGTGTATGTGTAGAACAGGAGTCCTCATAGGATATTGGGGGACAAGACATTAGAGGAGGTATTCTCAGGGGTGAAGCCAAAGATAGGAAATTTGAGGATCTTTGGTTGTCTAGTTTACATCCACGTGCCAGTGGAGAAGAGGATGAAGCTAGAGCCTTCACGATAAAAGGGTATATTTGTGGGGTTTAGTGAGACCTCAAAGGCTTACATGATCTTTATTACAACACATAGGAAGACAATTGTGAGCAAAGATGTGAAGTTCAAGGAGAACTTAACATCTAGGAGCACTCATGAGTCATTAGCAGTGACAAAGGATAAGGAGCAATAGGCTCCGAAGGATGAGCAATAGTTGACAGTTCATAATTCATGTGGAGATGAGGATAAATCCCCTTCCAGCCCTGTCAGGAGACCCAAGTGGATAGTACAGACATTGAGCGATGTTGGTGAGGCTCCTAGGAGTGTGGTTAGAGAGCACAGGCCTCCGAAGAAGTTTCTAAACTATATGACACTTATGAGTAGCATCATTGATGTTGAGACTTCCAGTTTTGAGGAAGCAACAAATCAACAGGTATGGCGGGATTCCATGGTATAGGAGTACACCTCCATTATGAGGAATGATGTTTGGGACATAGTGTTGAGACCATAGGGGAAGTCATTTGTGATTTCTAGGTGGCTCTACAAGATCAAGCATGTTGCATATGTTAGCATAGAAAATTTCAAGGTGAGGTTTGTGGCGAGAGAGTTCTCCTAGAAAGAGGGAGTGGACTATGAGGAGACATTTGCTTCAGTTGCCAGGTATGCTTCTATTCAAGCTGTTATTTATATTGCTTCAATTGTGAAGTGGAGGATACATCAGAGGGATGTGAAAACAACATTCCTCAACGAGATCATTGAGGAGGAATTATACATAGAGAAACCTCAGGGATTTGAGGTACATGGGAGGAAGTCTCATGTGTGTAGGCCTAATAAAGCCTTGTACAGATTCAAACAGGCACCCAGGGCGTGGTATTCTAGAATCAATGGATACTTGCAGAGTATGGTCTTTACCAAGAGTGAGGAAAATCCTAACTTGTACTTCACACTTGTTGGAGAGGATCCTCTCATCTTGGTTTTGTACGTTGATGATTTATTTCTCATAGGTGCATAGGAGCTTATTGTAGGGTGCAAAGAAAATTTGGCTAGTGAGTTCGAGATGAAGGATATTGGCTTGATGCATTATTTCTTGGGGTTAGAGGTATGACAGGTATCACAAGATATATTCCTTGGACAAGGGAAGTATGCAGTAGAGATATTGAGGATATTGAGGATGGAGGAATGTAAACCAATGGTTACACCTATGATCACCAATCTAAAGAAGATTGACAGTTCAGATTCATAGTTGGTGGATCCCAGGATATATGGACAATTGGTATGGTCCTTGATGTATTTGGTCAATGCTAGACCAGATATTTGTTTTGTTGTGAACGCCTTGAGTCAGTTCATGGTAGATCTAAGGAAAGTGCATTGGATCGCAACAAAGCATGTGCTAAAGTACTTGAGAGGTACAATGGAGTATGGATTGATATATCTTGGAGGAGATGGAGTATAGTTGCAGGGATATAAAGACTCATATTGGGAAGGTGTTATAAGCAAAATCTGTCCGTAGGGACGGATCCGACCTATCCGGCTGTGAAGCCGGTTACAGCCCCTTTGGTAGCTTGGCACAAGGTAGAGACTACCCGCACCTCAGGTGGTCCTTCGCCTGAGGCGGTAAAGAAGGGGAAGAAGAAATGTGAAAGACTTACAAGAAGTCATTCTCAGGACCACCCACCCTAGGTGTTATCCTTCCTTAGTTTCTTGGATGGTTGAAATAGCCTGGGGGGTGAAAATTATAGACAATGGGATGAAAATGAGCTTGTTGATTTTTAGGACAGCGAACTAAATAAAGTGGACAGCGAGTTGTTCACTTCCTTAAAGTGTTGGAAACTGTCCCAGAATGGGTCACCGGGGTAAAGCGGTATCCTAGGTAAATGACCAATGAATGCTTTAAGTAAAAGGGTATGAAACAAGGGTGAAAAGGCGGCTTAAAAGCTATAGCCAAGTACTTTTAAATGGCTGTAAATTGCGAACAACAAGCTGTTCAAAGCTTTCAAGGCAAGGAAACAAGCCCAGAATGGCTTGATACCCCCCGGGGTGACCCAGGAAGTGATCCCGAAAAATTGTTAAATCCAAAAAAGGGCTGTAAAAGTGGATGAAAAGCTTTGTAACAAGCTGTTACAGCTATGATATAAGGGAAATTATACACAAATTCAGTTTTTGTTACTGAGTGAAAAGGTGGACTAACGAAAGGTTAACTTTTAAAAGTATTTTATTGATCAATTTTTGTTTTTATCACATGTCTTGGCCACCACACTGTTTTAAAGGTTATCGCGATCAGGAAAACACATCCTGGAACTGTGCCAACTAGTATAAGAAGAGTAGGCCTAGCAGTCCACGGTGGTTAGGTTGAAGAGTGCCCCATGCAGTTCAGAGAAGTAGGGTTATCCACTTCTCGTCACTAGCGCTTTCGGGCTCTTAAAGCTGCTTGGATGGAAGAAGGATACCTGCGAAAAGGAAGAGGCTCAGGACCCCCCTAAAGAGGGTTTTTGCTGACCTTACCCAAGCAGAGTAGTATTCCAACCGAGCTAAGCTAATCAACTCCTTGACCGTGTGGTACTGAGGAAATACCATTCGACTTATACTAACTAGACAACTTCTGAGGGGCCCCTGATGAAGACTCCCTGGCTTTGACTCTTAATGTTCTATGAAATTGAAATTGCATAAAATGAAATACCAGACCATCCACGTGGCAAGGTCATGCCTTGCTTTCACAAGCATGCCTCCTGGTTACTGAAATTGAAATCTATTTTGAAACTATATACATGAAACGAGTAAATAGATAAGTGACATATATGTCACGGCTAAATAATGTGTGTATGTAAATATCTAAATAATATAATTTTTTTGTTTTCTGTGTATGGGGCGGACCCCTAAATTGTTTTCAAATATTTTTTGCGGTGTTTTGCATATATTTAGCTTGTTGGTTATGCAAGCCCCCTTTTTGGGGCAACCACCTGTAGATTAGTGAGCGAAAAGATGATATAATGAAAAGGTAACAAGATTAGATAATTACAACATAAAAATTACAACATTCAACCCAAAGGAATGGATTGAGACTTTTTGCGAACGGCAAAACCGCCATATGCATGAAAGCCCCAACTAACTCCTTGTATGGGGATTGGAAATTTAGTGTTTGAAATACAAAAGATGTGATTGTTATCTACACAAGTATTAACCAGATTTTTAGCATGAATTCACAAGTGGACCATTCAAACTACTTACACAAATCGAACATATAAACATTGATATGTAAATCAGAAATTTTTGGAGTGAGTGCAAGTGATAATTAAAGTGTGTATGAGAGTTATTGGATAGAATTTACCGATTGAAATGTGTGTTTTTCTTCGCTGCCCTGCTGGCCCCTTTGCCTCAAATAGGTCTCTAGGTGGTCCCCAACCGCTTAAGAGAAGAAGAATGGGTGACCGGATGTATCCTTGCAGGCAAACAACGAAAAAACTGAAATAAACATAACAGAAATTTACATATAACAAGTATATAACAGCCAACTAAGATGGTTGTCCCGTGGGGGAAAATCGACCAAAATGATCCATTTTTCTGTTTGGGACAGCAAGGTTAATGGTAAGAAAACATAACAAAAACATACATGAATGAAAAGATAAAGCAAACAAGTATGGACAGCTAGCTATGAGGTCTATTTAAGGGTTCTCCTAAGGGGCCCTAGGACTCCCAACCACTAGCTAAGGCTAAAAACAATTGAATACTTTAGAAAATCTGCACTAAAACGCATTAAACAAATTAAACCAAGTTGTTAGAAAATGAAAGTGATCAAGTTAAACCCAAGGAAGCAACAACAAACACCTAGCTAACCAATCCCTCCTAGATATAACTAACATATCAAGCATTTACCACTACCCCTCAACCCTTAACCAACAATAGACACATCCAACAACTAAAATTCAACAAGTACACACACACAAAGAGCCTTATAAATTTCAGCAGAGCTTTGTTACTATATTCATCCTCCTCTTTTTACAATGCCAACCCTCTTATTTATAAAGGAGAGGTGAAGGCTTAGGGTTAGGTCACAAAACACTTGTCACTTTTAGAAAAGTGACAAGTGGACCAACACTAAAGTATTTTTGTTCTTTTTTACAAAAAGTAACCTTATCCAAAAAGGAAACCTTATCCAAAAAGGGAATCTTATCCAAAAAAGGGGATCAAATCAGATTTGACTTGACCCTTCAATTACATAATAATTACATGCCAAAAGTAAATCATACGAGAGTTTATATTACAAAAAGTCATTTTTCATAAAATGACAAAGCTTGATATGCCACATCATCATTTACCTTGGGATTTGTGCCATCCCAAATGCTCTTTGATTGCTGCCATGTTTTGCAGCTGTAGGTGATGTGTTTCACGACAATATCCGGCCATCCATGGCTGTCAGATTCATCGGAATGAAGGCCCAAGGCGTGGGGAATTGCTGAGTTTCTTTGGAGGGCAAGGGGACTTCGGGCTTTGGTCATTGTAAGTAAGGAAATGCCCATTTTTCAGGCACTTTTTAGACCTGATTATGCCCCCCCTTTGTTGCCTATAAGTTTCCCTGTAAGTTGGCTAAAACATGGCTTTGATTTGGGCTTGTTTCGGTGAGAGGACCCCTTGGACCTGAACTTTGAGAGGCTCTTCCTCTGTACCAAATAGCCACAAATCTGTTATTTACTATGTCCATGTTTTATCTCTATCCGCTACCTTTCGGCTACTTTTTGTTTGGTGCAAATCCGACTCCGGATGAGTGAGATATGGCGCCAGGAAGGTATGCGGATGGAGCCGGCCAATGGATTGATCAGGGAAAAGATTTGGAATTGGAGTGAAATTCTGGTTTGGACACCAGAATTGATAGGCTGCTACAGGCCTGTATACCTGTAGCTGAAATGGGTTTCCCTCACCGGGCCCAATTTGACCTTGGAGACCTCCAATTAGGCATCTTTCCAGTGCATACTTGTAGGGCCAAACTGAGTACCTGTCACTTTGGGACATGTCACTGAAAATCTGGGATGAATTTTCTGAGGTGAATGGCATGGGTGTGTTCTAGACTTCGTCTCGGTTGTTTCGACTATTAACAGGTGAAAATCCGCCTCCGTACCGGGAAGTTATGCAATTAAAAATTCCAGTGACCTTTAAGGGGGGGGAATTTAAATTTTTAACACATAGTTTAAACTTATATGAATAAAATTTATTAATAATTTTATAAAATTATTATAAGTTTTAATATTAATTTTATTAAATATATATATATATATATATATAATAAAACAAAATAAAACTAATAATAAAATTTAAAATTTAAAAAAA
>JZKD02S1673125.1:494364-505006 GCA_000966675.3 Picea glauca | reverse complement strand
AAAAAAACCAATTTTCCCCATTTTGCATGAGGCTACATGCCCATTCCCCAAATTTCCAAATTTTCTGAAATAAAATATTTTATTAATTTTTTAATATTTTTTGGAAATTTGTGCAAGTCAAAGTTTGACTTTGACTTTGACTTTGACTCTGTTGCAGCTAACTCAACCCAAAAATGTTGACTAGAGAGATGGAGTCGGAATCGGACGCAAGTCACATCGTTGGAAAGGTCTTGACAAGGACATCAGGAATATGTCATCACCAACTTGAGATAATGCCACCTTAGCCTTCAAATTCGGCCCGGAACAATGGCCACTTAAAGACCCCTGACTTGCTGGTGGGCCCACATGACACCTAATCTTGTGAAAGGTGCCAAATCATCATACAATATCCAATCGAGACAAATGAGGTACTGTCGGAAAGGTATCGACGAGTACTTTGATGAGGTGACAATATAATTTTGTGCCAGGGTCATTTATGACTATCTTAGCTGTTATGAAACCCTGTCATGTGAGTTGGTGGACCCCTTTTTGCCTAAAATTATTGGCCAACTTGTGACAGCTCTAACCAGGCCATCTGGAGTCGGAATGAGGAAAATCAGACATCGTTGGAAAGGTGTATGAATATATTACAGCGTGGAATCACTGAATATCTGATTTATAACTCTTTACCCACCAATTTTAAATCATGAAGCACTGCAACCAATTTGATGTCCAAAAGTGGTCATAAACTCGCGAAAGCTCATTCTTACCAACCGGGGGTCGAAACCAAGCATGGGATATACCGTTGGAAAGGTCTCACACTGCCCTACACCATGTTTGGGTTTTATTTTCCCTTTGATACCATAATCTGAACAAAATCAGACCAGTAAGCCACATCTATTGGTTTTGTCTGTTCGGATGACGTTAACTTTGCGTGCCTCATATGGGTCATACTGACTCGGAATCAAGCTCATGATGGCTCGTCAAAAATCTTGTCCCAATCCCTACCACTTGGAAGTGTTGTATTCCTTGAATCAAACATCCTTGACATGATGAAGAAATTTCATGGGAAGGCCCATAAGTTCTTGAAAGCAACCAACTGATACTCTTTCAAGGGTAGAGGCCATAGTAACTATGACCCCCGCCACTGTCTTTGACTGGAACCATAGCATCAAGGAGCGTTTATGGAGAAGTAACTGTGTAAACACCATGTTGAGCCCAGAGCAGATTTTTGGGTCAATAGAAGGCAGTGCAATAGACAGAAAGAACACCTCAGGGTGTTACTTTAGCTTGGTATCAGCAATGATCACTTGGTTCAGCAGGAGGCAAAATTTTGTGTCACTCATTTCAACAAAGGAAGAGTATATGGCAGCGAGTAAGGCTAGTTGTGAATCCATTTGGCTTCACAATTTTCTTACAGTTTTATTTGGTCATGAGTTAGTGCCTACGGTGATATATTGCAATTATCGGAGTTGTATCAAACTCTCTGAGAATCCAGTATTCCATGATAGGTCTAAGCATATTGAGATCATATATCACTTCATTCAATATAGGATCCAGAAAGGAGCAGTGAAGCTTCAGTATATTTTCACATATGAGTAGGTTGCAAATATTATGACCAAGCCCTTAGAGAAAGGGAAGTTTGTATTGTTTAGAGATGGAATTGGAGTGGTGCATAATACCTTCCTCGCTAAGAGGGAGTGTTGATGTTAGTGGTAACATTGGACATGTATTTTCGCATGGGTTTATGTGTCTAGACATGTGGAAATTGTCCAAAGCCTTCTACTCTTGAATTTACTTTAGTTAAATGGATTACTAAAGTAAATTGCTTTTATTAATTAATTATGTAATTAGTTAATTGAGTTATTTATGAGACATGCTAAAAGTACTTAGCATGCATCATGTAATCTAAATCTCAAAGTGAGTGTGAGAAGTAATCTCAACCATAGATCACTTTGGAGATTAGAAATAGATTGTAACTCACAATTATAAAAGCAAGGCTAGGGTGAAGGAGAAATACATTGACTTGACAGGTGTTGAGGGAGTCGACATAGAGTATTGGATCACAAAGGACTGTGGTTCAAGATCTTGGATAGGTGAAGGGCCTTCATATAGACATCATATAGGTCAAAGAGAAGAGAGAACATAGGCATACACAAGGGGGTTTCAACAGAAGGAAGCCACATGAGAGTGTTGGAACGTACAGAGCTTTATCTACACATTTGCAGGCTAGAGAGGAGATAGTTGTGGAAATCCATGGGTCTCAGTGGGGAATATCGTGGATATCCATGGGTCACAAAAAGGACAGTCGCAGATGCCTAGAAAAGTGTGCAAGAATTGATTGTACAGCAAGTCATCCCTTGCCAGGTTAGTCTGCAATTGTATTTCTCTCAATGGGCCATTATCCCTATTATGGGAGCCATAATTTTAGCATAATAAAATCATTCCCATCACTGGTTTTCCCTCCAGGGTTTTTCTAGAAGTATTTACCCAAACATTCTGGTGTTGATGTGTGTTTGATTTGGTTTCCTTGTTTATGCTTTTGTTGCATGATATTGAGTTGAATATTTCAGTAGTCTATTATTGTTTTATGAGATGCTAATCTGATTGCAGTAAGGAAATCACTCGATAACAAAGTACCTAGGTGTTGGGGTAAGAATTTCTACAAAACAGTCATGTAATACATCAGAATAGTGGTTAGGGTAGGTTGATGAGTTTGAGGGATATCCTACACAATATTATCAAACATGTTGTTAAATTCATCAATAGTCTCATTATCATTTATTTTATGTTAGTCAAAGCATTCAAAATAAATTGACTATCCTTCTTTTATAGCCATCTATCAAAGTAAATATTCTGACAGGCCTCAAAAGAAGCAATACTATTATCAAGCAATGTGAGAAACCATTTCCTAGCATATTTCTTTAATGGAAAAGAAAACCATTTATAAAGCACATTGAGATGACACACTCTAAGAGTAATAATATGATCAATAAATGCATCCCAATGTTCTTTAACACCAATAGAATTATCACCATGGAACAAAAGCAATTTTTCCAAAGAAGCAGGCATATCATGAGCTTGACTTGCAATCTTAGAGATATAAAATGGCTTGAAAGAATTTTTCAACCAAGGAGCAGCCATTTGAACTTGCATTGGGAAACTTGAATCAAAAAATAATCTTTGAATATCTTGTAAAGATTCAAATCCTAGTTGATTGTTTACTTCCCTTGTCTTGAGCTTATAGTTTCTTCTTGTACAAATGAAATCGAGTCCGGGATTAAGAAGAAGCTTACCTTGAGTGTTATTTCTTGTAACGTACATATTTTTTTATTTTCTTTCGATGGAGTCACCATATCAGAAAAATCAAGTTATCAATAAGAATAATCTCATCAAGATACAAATTACAATAAAACTTTCCTGCAACCCAGGGGGGGCAAAAAATGTTTCAAGCCTGATGGGATATTGTTGTCAAAAGCTAGGTTAGTCCCCATAAATAAACTCACAAGTTCCTTCCTAACCGGAAACGGTGCCATAAAATGTTACCGCCCAAATTAGCAATTTTGTAAGAGCCTGAACTATGGTGCTAAAGAGGTAAGCACACTTGGGAAATGCACCATTGTCACACTAGTACTTTTCCCCTTCACTTTAGGCCAACTCCTAGAATCCATGGGGGGTATGCAAATCTAAGTGTAGTAAACATGTCAAGTAATTCATTGTCCTGTGAAATATTCACTTCAACAAACAACACCTCAATGTATGATTAGATGGACCAGTGCCCAATAAGTGATAAAATGTCTTAAAGAATATCCAATAGAAAACATGGGCATAAACCACCCCAATATAAAGAGGGTTAGGAGCTAATTATTATGTGCTTAGTCTGAAAGAAGAGATAGCTACAACACTAAATACAAATTAGCATTGATAAATACAATCTTGATCGATGTGTAACCATGAACTTTGCATAAACTTGTAAGAATGGATGGTGAATCCCTTTAGGGTTTCATAAGGAGAATCTCCCAATAAAATATAAACACAATTAGCAACTAGGAGATTAGTTTCACAACTTGATATGTTGAATAAGCTTGAAAAACAATCTAGAAATGAAGCATAGACTAGGAGAGGGTTAGAATATGTCATTGAAGCACCAAACCCTATCCTTTAGGGTTTCACCAAATCTGATTTCTAATTTTGCAGATTAATTTCCAGATTTTAAGAACTCCTTAAATCAGCCCACAAGATGTTAGAACAATCCTTAAAGCACAATGAGGGAGGGTCAATTTGCCTTCTTAGGGTTAAAGATACACAATGAAGCATAAACCCTTACATAAGATTCCTAGAAAGTAAGATATAACATTAATCATTCACTAGAAAATGAATAAATATTTTTGTATGTTTTTAGTTTTTTATATTATTTTGCATTTTTATATTTATAAAGCAAGAACGAAAATATTTTTGATTTTATGATTTTTGTGGTTTGTTGTTGAGAGTTAGTCTTAGTGCCTTGTCTCCAGTTAGGGTTTTATGGGGTCAAGAAGTATGCCCCTCTAAGATTTGGTTATCCAAGGCTTATGGATTAGAATGAGAGACTAGAACCTTAAGGAAAAAATAGTCTCTTTCTAATCAAGGTAAGTCCTGAAAAGCAAGGCCCTGCGAGAAGGGTTTCCTCAAGGGAAGAGCCTTCACCAACAAGATCAACTATGACTTGAATATAATGCTTAAAATCGTTGCCAAGGAACCAAGAGGAAAAACAAAGCAATGGATTAAGTACTTACCCAAGTTAACAAGAGAAGGTGGAAGGAACAAACCCTATAACATCTCCTCTCCAAGTAGTTAAGTAACCTCTCAAATGGATCAATCTTGTTAGATTTGTAAAAGTCTTGAGCATTCACAATAATATCTTTGATGAGCAAGGAAAAATAACCAAGAAAGAGAGAACTCCAAAAATTGACACCAAAAACTCCAAGAAATATCTTATATTAAAAGGCTTATAAAATGATCTCCAGCAATTCACAACGATTTGGAATGAGAGAGTGTATATTTATATAGGAGGCTTCTACATCCTTTTCATTCATTATTATTTATTTTTCCTTAAATTTAGCCTAAGAGACTAAGAAAGGAGACTTTTCATCCATGCAAAGAAGGAGACTAAATCAATACAAAATGAAATGATGCCACATGTGCACAAAACCCTCATGTAAGAAGAACATCCCACAAAAAATGGGGTCGATTTTCCCTCCTAGCACAACGTTCCATCAAAAGAGTGATGTGGAGGCCTCAAAACAAGGTAGGGTAGCGTCCCAAGCAAGCAAGGATCCAATGTTCCTCTCCTCCAAGTGGAATGACCTCATGAAAACATGGAGAATTCCCTCAAAGGTGGACAACCTCCTCATAATGTGCTCAAGGAATCATCAAGAGTAGTCTCCAAGGCATGATCAAGCCCTCAAATAAAGCAAAGGTGCTCCACAAGGAAAGGAAGTTCAATCTCCAAGTAAAATCATCATCCTAATCACCCACATGGCTATCATGAACCCCACACATGTGGGTTGACCCTCAAAACAAGTGCAAGACACCTCCAAAAATGGTGAAGGAAGATGATCGTTCTAGGATCTCCAATGTGGCATGTGTAGAGGACGTCCATGTGTGCAAAAGTAACCCAAAGATGCCTCAAAGGATGTGAATAATGCCTAAGAATATGTGTACTACCTCGAGAACTGTGAAACTGCCTTGGGAAACATGAAACTGGATGAACATATGCAGATTCATCTCTGATAGTAGATGGCCAAAGTGTGATGAATACATAAGAGAGGGATCCATGCTTAGGAATACAATAAGTGTGTTATACATAGGTGTGACAACCTTTACAAAGAGAAACAATTTTGCATCATAATCAAAGGGATAAGAGACCATGCAACTTTCCTATATCACGTGTCCTAGGAGATCCACCCTAAAATGGTTGCATACCTAACCCAGATCATAAACGACCAACATGGTGAGAGTTACCAACACCAATGGGTAGTTGACTGTAGCCATAAAATTAAAATCCAATCTTGAGATGGGGACTAAAAGGATGGGCCATGACTAACCACACAGGGTCTAGAGATACCACAAAACCCCCCTACTAATACATAGAACATCTAAGCATGGTCTAATATAATACACGAGTGCAAATACAACCACACTTTTGGCTCATCATGGTACAATAAGGCACATAATATGCTCATATGATGGTCCACATATAGTGAAAAAATGTAGGGTACAATGAGGTGAATTTGAGGTGTAACAACTCACTCCAACTCAAGGACATGTGCTCATCCAGAGAGTGCATAAGAACTCCAGAATATGGGGAACCTGTAGACCTGAAACAATCTCAACCAATGCATATTAAATACAGGGGAGGATAGAGACACAAGTGCATTTTCCCCTTCCCTAAAAGAGAAATAAATCCATTCATGAAGGAAATCTATGTCCAAGTACAAGTTAGTAGCATCATATCTCATAGGATAATACACACATGTAAGCAACATTCAACTTTTTATTTTGAAACAAAAAGAAAATGTGGAATTCAATAAAATGAAATCACGCAAGTCAGAAAGGGTATGAAAATTCACTATGGTACAAGGATACCTTGTGGCATTAGATATTACCTTCATAGAACATTTTCATAACTTTGCCATTCACGGGCAATGGCAACTTCTCACCATCCATATGGATTAGATAGAAGGAATGGTTACCTGCAACATCTTAAATTTTGTAAGGACCCAACCAAAGACTTTGAAACTTACTGTGTTTACCTGCCTTTTTTATTGTTTTGTTCCACAAGAGAACAAGCTCACCTTTTTGAAATATTTGTTGGAGAGTATTTTTGTTGAACTTATTCTTTGTCTTCTCTTGGATTTGTACCAAATGATCAAAGACACATCTTCTGGACTCATCAAGTTCGATAAGTTGGTTGATTCTACTATAAAATTCATTTGGATTGGAGGAGAATTGTTTTGTTATCTTATAAACTAGGATCTTTAGGTGAACTGGAAATGTTACATCCATCCCGTACACTAACTCAAATGGGTTCTTTCCAGTGGAATCTTTCTTAGTTATTCTATCAGCCCATAGAGCATACTTTATCTTATGTCCCAACTTTTCTTGTTGTGACCAATTTTCTTCTTGATAATGGTCATCAAATTCTTGTTACTTGACTCAACAAGACCATTTCCTTGAGGGTACTAGTTGGAGGAGTGGGATAGAACAATGCTATAATAAAAACAAAAGGTTGGCAATTCTACGGAACTAAAAGCTTTGGCATTGTCTGTGGTAATCTTTGTGGGCACTCTTGAAGGAGTAATGATTATTTCTTCCAATAAATCCATGGAAACCTCATTTGTAGCATTATTGCTTGGTATGGATTCCACCCATTTAGTGAATTAATTCGTAGAAGTGAGAATCCATCTGTAACCATTATTAGATCTATCCTTGAATTCACCAATAACCATTGTTGGAAATGCACTTCCACTATCACTAGCTGCAAAGGAAGGGTTGTGAGCTTCTTCTTTCTTGTAAAGAGCTAACAAGGCTGGCATGACCTCACAAACCCGTGGACATATTAAAATATGGTAGGCCAATAGTAACCATCTATTAGAATCTTGTGAGTGGTGGTGTTTGATGCATGATGTTCATCACATAATACTTTGTGAAATGCATCCATTAACTTCTTCGCTTCTTCGGGGTCGACACATCTGAGAATCAATCCATCGGGATTTCTCCATCCAAGGTCTTAGTTGATGAAACAATACTTGGAGGCCTTCAATATTAAAGATCTTTTCCTATGATCTGAAAGGTGCATTGGACTTGTAAGGTTCTTGAGATAGTAGATGATATAAATGATGCTCTAATTTTTCAATCAATGTATAAATCATAGGGCATGACTCATCCTTCAATCCATGATCCATATTATTTTGAGAACAACATAAAGATATAAATATAGCAGAGATATAACAATGAAATACACAGAGATATTGCAAGAAACATAGAAATATAGTGAAACCCAACTTCTATTAATGAATAAGAGAGAAAAACACTATAGAACAAAAACTAGCAGAATGGGGTAGCTTATCTCTTAAAGGAAAGAGATGTTGGTTACGCTTCATTCGCAACAAGCCTTACATCATACTCCATTACATACTTGAAGGGACTCTTTCACCTCAATTATATATGAGAGAGTGAGAGGAGGACAAATCCCACAATGCATGTGGGATGAATTGGTATGAGATTATAAAAAGTAGGCATGTAAAACACTAAAACTTCTTGGGTGGTCACCCATCCCACTACTACTCTAGCCTCAGCGCGCTTAATTGTGAAGTTATATTGGGATCCATTTCATGAATTCTATGTTGTAGGCATGTACATAAGAGCACTAGGAAATCATTGTATGATGTTTGTAAGTAACAAATGAAGATTGATTTACATTCCATTCTCCATCAAAAGGGTGAATATTGGGGTTTATCGAAACCATAGGCATGAAATGTTGCTTAAGTGGAAAAGGTGGATGGCCACTGAGATCCACTTGGATCATTCCTCCCCCCTTAGGAAGAAATGGTCCCCATTGCGTCAAGTTCCCTCGTGAGATGTGGAAACTACTATTGAATCTGAACCTTGGTGAGTTGCTTGCCTTGTTAAAGTAGATGTCATGCTTGCACTTTGCTTGTGGAAAGATGTCATGAACCTATTGGATATGTTGGATCCATTCAATAGATCTAGCTACAAGTTCTGCTTTGGTCCGAGTGTGGGAGGACTCTGTTAGTGAAGATGCAACAAGAAGAGATATATCATGTTAATGTTTAAGCCATTATTATAGATGTTTGCATTTCATTAGATAACAATAGCATAATCCAAGATCACTGAGAAATACACAATCACAAGAGACATAGCATTTATCCTGGGAAACCCTCTAGGGGAAGAAAACCTAGCAAAACTTCCTTAATATAGATAGCCAATACAATGCCAAGAAATCTCTTATGCTAATATAGAAAGTCCTCTCCTAGATATGTGCCACTCTCTCTCTCCTTTGTCGGTAAGAGATCAAAAGTTGTCTCTCAAACTGAGCAAGTGAGTTGTATCTAAGTGAGGCACTAGCCTCCTATATTTATACAAGTCTGACATGTGTGAAGTGTCTCTTCACTCGTAGGGCCGACTTATCAAACTAGGTGGGTAAACCCACCTTTATTATATTTTTGGGTCTCTTTATTATCTGTTGGGGCCGACTTCTTATTTTGCCTATTACAATTGTCTTTTGACCAATCCGCAAAAGGGGATTTGGTCCTATTAAATTAACTAACATGATCAATCCACAATGGGGATTGATCCTATGAATAATATATCAATAATAATAAGAATACTCCTTGCAGTTACATTATTTCAACACTCCCCCTTAACAAGAAGGGTATTCTTCAGCAACATCATGCGAGAGAGAGAGGACAGAATCATCAACAACATTAAGTGGGAGGACAGCATCATCAATATCATCTTGGCTGGCGTATCTATAAATCATCGGAAGTTTTCTTCATCAGCAACATCATCATTCTCAAAGGAATGTCATCATCATCTGCATCAATATGTATTAGTATAAAAACTGATACATCATCATCATCACAGCACAAGGTTGTCTCATCATAATACAAGACTGGATTTACGTCACAACTGTCAAGTTGGAAGCGCAGTGCTTGTCTCATCTCAATGTATTTCTTTTCGTCACAGCACTCAAGCTAGAAGCAAGATACTAGACTGGCTTTATGTCACAGCTGTCAAGATGGAATCACAGTACTAGTCTCATCTCATCGTCTTGCTTTACGTCACAGCACTCAAGCTGGAAGCAAGATACTCATTATGCTTTACATCACAACCATCCGATCAGAAGCAGGATACTAGACTATCTTTATGTCACAGCTATCCAACCGGAAGCTCAGTGCTAGTCTCATCATATCATCTTGCTTTATGTCACAACCATCAGGTCGGAATCAAGGTACACATCCTACTTTACCTCACAACCATCAGGTCAAAAGCAGGGTACTAGACTTGCTTTACGTCGCAACTATACAGTCGGAAGCATAGTACTAGTCACACATCATCTTGCTTTACATCGCAACCATAAAGTCGGAAGCAAGGTACTTGTCTCATCTTGCTTTACATATGACAACTAGGTCAGAATCAAGGAACATCTCATCTTGCTTTACGTCTGAAAACTAGGTCAAAAGCAAGGAACACATCTCATATGGCTTTACGTCTGACAACTTGGTCAGAAGCAAGGAACAACACATCTTTCTTTACGTCTGAAAACTAGGTCAGAAGCAAGGAACATCATCCCATCTTTCTTTATGTCTAACATCTAGGTTAGAAGCAAGGAACATCATCTCATCTTGCTTTACGTCTGACAGCTAGGTCAGAAGCAAGGAACATCATCTCATCTTGCTTTACGTCTGACAGCTAGGTCCAAAGCAAGGAACATCATCTCATCTTGCTTTACGTCTTGCAACTGGATCAGAATCAAGATGCACTTCCTACTTTACGTCACAACCACAAGGTCGGAAGCAGGGAATATCTCATCACAACAACTACTCCCCCTTTCGAGGAAGGTCCTTTCGGACTATGCCAAGCTTATCTCGGAAGTACT
>JZKD02S1673125.1:478092-490553 GCA_000966675.3 Picea glauca | reverse complement strand
CAACACTCTCATAGTGTTGTGACCAAGCATTCTTCCATGGCAACCTGGAACTAACACACGAGGTTTCTCCTAGAGGAGGTGTTAGTTGTATCAGGCAAAGCATTTACCTCTATATTCTCACTTGCTATCAAGTATAATACTTTACAATGACTGCTATCTCAACTGTAGTCATCAACTTGTCATGTGTACCTTTGAATCTTATTAATCTTGATTAATCAAATGTGGAGCCTTGTCCTCAAGAATGAGTGCTTTCTTTTCTTCCAGGTCTTCTTCACTCAAGTGACGAGTGCTTTCTTCAACCTGTCTTCTGTACTGAGACAATACGCTATCTTGACAGAAGGTTAGGTTAGAGGATAAGCTCTATGATCAACTTTTAATCCTTCTAATAATTTGATCATAGCTTCAACATGTAACACTAATCAAGATAATGTTATGACAAATAGATGCATATCAGAATAATCACACCTGGGTTGCATCATTCCTCTAAATGTGTTGGATCTTGATATCCTTCTGTATCTATGGCAAGAGATCCCTTCTCTTGCAAATACTCTTTAGGGTTTAACCATTAAACATATGTGAGTACATACCTCTGATAGCATTTGCAGGTAGTGGATCCATCTGGTAGCAGCGGTAATCATTACCAACTCTTAAGAAAACTTTGAGGGTGATTGCAACTGGTTCTACGACTGCAACTGGTTCTGAGACTGCAACTGCAACTGCAACTTAGGGTTTTATGAGGAAACCCTAATTTTTCAAACTTCAAATTTTGAGATTCTGATCCAGGGAATAGATGCGCTGAGTTGAGGCGAGTATGTTGGTGTAGTTGGAATTTCGAAAATCCAACTTTTACCCCCTCAAACTTGATTTGCGGATTTCTGGACTGGTGCTTCTGGTTTTCTGGTACTTCTGGTACTCTAGTTTTCAGGTACTTTTTGAAACTAGGGTTTCACTTTCTGGGAGATCCAGCCACTGAAAAGGTGTGCTAATGATTCCAAATTGATCCTTAGGGGAGGGCACAACTTTCTAGATAGTTTTAGGGCTGAAAAGATTCACTTTTGAAAAACCCTAATTTGCAGGTATGGCAATAGTGACGTTTTTCTCTTGCGAAAGATGCTTCCTTTAGCTTGGCTCTGAAACCATGTTAATGTTTAAGCCATTATTATAGATGTTTGCATTTCATTAGATAACAATATCATAATCTAAGATCACTGAGAAATACACAATCACAAGAGACGCAACATTTATCCTGGGAAACCCTCTAGGGGAAGAAAACCCAACAAAACTTCCTTAATATAGATAGCCAATACAATGCCAAGAGATCTCTTATGCTAATACAGAAAGTCCTCTCCTAGATATGCACCACTCTCTCTCTCCTTTGTCGGTAATAGATCAGAACTTGTCTCTCAAACTGAGCAAGTGAGTTGTATCTAAGTGGGGTGCTAGCCTCTTATATTTATACAAGTCTAGCACGTGTGAAGTGTCTCTTCACCGGCAGGGCCGACTTCTCAAACTGGGTAGGTAAACCCACCTTTATTATATTTCTAGGTCTCTTTATTATATGTTGGGGCCAACTTCTTATTTTTCCTATTACAATTGTCTTTTGACCAATCTGCAAAAGGGGATTCGGTCCTATTACAATAACCGACATGATCAATCCACAATGGGGATTGATCCTATGAATAATATATCAATAATAATAAGAATACTCTTTACAGTTACATTATTTCAACATATCAATGGGGACTAATGGTTGGAACCCCAAGAACACCTGAAAAGGGTCGTGGCCAATAGAGCTATGTTGAACATATGGAAGACTCTCATTCTCTATGTGCTCCTCTAAAATATTGTCGACCTGCTTCTGTTGGATAGAAACATCTTGGGTCGAGGCTATAGTGGTTGCAATGACCTTTTTTTCACGGTCTGACTAGATCATGAAGAGGGAAAACTTTGTGGTATGAGAGATTACTTTTTGGAATCGTTTTTACAATATCAATGAAGTGGTAGTAGTCAAAGCTACCTCTGGTACCCTCTAGAGTTGACCTCTCATAGTAACAATGAAATTGCAGGGATGAGACTCATAGATAGCATGATGTTTCCACATATATGGTTGTCCTAAAATAACATCACAAACTTCAAGTGGGGCAACATCACACACTACCTCCTGCTTGAATGGATTGATGCCATAGGACAAGTGACATTGTTGGCTGACACAGATGTCTTGTCCCCAACTCAACCATCCGATGGTGTATGGTTGGGGGTGTGGCATCATTGGCATCTTCAATATCTTGAGAAACTCGGTTGATATTAGTCTCTTTTGACTTCTATTGTCAACAATGAAATGTAGTGTGGTCTCCTTTACCCACATCTGCAAATGGAAGAGGCGCTCCCACTTTTTAAGCTCCTATGATTCTTCTAGTTATATTGTTGTGGCCACAATGGCAGTAGTGGGTTCTGCATCGATGATATGTTCCCCTTTATTGTGCTCTGAATCAAATTTCAAGTCAGGTTTTGATTCTTTTTCTTTGAGCTTGGCCACCAATGATTTTTTTGAGCGACATTCATCTGTGTTGTGCCAGGGGATTTTGTGGAAATCACACCACTTTTCGGTGTCTTTCTTAAACTTCATGTTACCCTTCTTTGTCTACGTCTTGGACTGGCTCTCTTAAGGTTGGCCTTCCTTATTGATATGTCCTTCATTCTATAAGTTAGGGTTTACTTTGTCAGGCTTCTATTGTGGCATATTTTCAAACCCAAACTTCTACTTGCTCCACTGCTTGAATTTCTGCTTGATTTTGACTGCATATCGATAATCATCTCCCAGTGAGGAGATGTCCAAGAAATCTATATTTGTTTGGATGTACCTATGCAGACCACTGCGGTACTTCAAGACCAAGTGTCGCTCAGAGTCTTTGATACCCAGCTTTGAGCAAAAGGTATGAAAGATGTTAGTCTACTCTAGCATCGTTTGGTATCTTTTCTGATGCAGAGTCATCAATTTCATGTTCTGGTCATTATAGTTTTTGACGGGGTAGAAATCCTCCTTAGGTCATCTACAAAGGCCACCCAAGTGGGTTCTCTTCTAAATGGTGTATATTCTCTCGTGATGTACCTCTCCCGGTAACCTACCCACCAAGCTCTAACATGGGGAAGGGATTTAAGGAGAGCGAACGTGATCTTTTCACTGTCGGAATTTTTTTGGACAAATTAATAACCTTCTAGCATATTCAACAATTTATAGAGCATCTGCATCTATCTAGACTTGAAATAAGAGGATATAAAAATTGACTTGTACCCTGAAGGGTGTCGAACCTCTGAAATGACCATTTTTTGAAGATGCCTCGGCCACCACCATCGGTAATCTCTGAAGGATCTAAGTGAATTTATCCATCATCTCGTTCTTTTTTCACATGAGGGTTTCCTCAAGCAATATCTTGAAAGGATATCCTACTCTGTCATCACCCTTTTTTTCTGCCATGGGAGGTTGCTTGGGATGGCATGAGCGGTTGTCCTCAAGTGAAACTAGTCTGAGACCCAACTCACTATACCTTGACCTCGTTGGGGACCTTTTCTGAGAAACAACAAGTAGCAGACTTCTCTAATACCACTGATCCAAATTATTTTGAGAATGACATGAAGACATAAATATAACAGAGATATAACAAGGAAATACACAGAAATATAGTGAAACCCAACTTCTATTAATGAATAAGAGAGAAAAACATTGTAGAACACAAACTGGCAGAATGGGGTAGCTTATCTCTGAAAAGAAAGATATGTTGGCTATGATTCATTCACAACAAGATTTACACCACACTCCATTGCATGCTTAAAGGGCCTCCTTCACCTCAATTATATATGGTGATCACCCATCCCAATACTACTCTAGCCTAAGCGCGCTTAACTGCAGAGTTCTAATGGAATATGTTGCATTAATGCTATGTTGTAGGCATGTACATAAGACCACTAGGAAATCACTACATGATGTCTGTAAGTAACAAATGAATATGGAATTACATTCCATTCCCCATCAAAAGGGTGAATATCATGGTTTATCAAAACCATAGGCTTAAAATGTTGATTAAGTGGAAAAGGTGGATGGCCACAGAGATCCACCTATATTAATCCAAGAGAAACTTCATTTCCTTTAGCTATCATTTGGGATAATCCTCTAGCTTTGGGATTCATTTCCAAATCATTTCCCTGAAGCTTAACCACCCACCTACCTCTAGTTCCCAAACAATCTTGTTGTGATAAAATGTCCTTTATAGTTGGATGGGGAACACAGGCAATTACCTTGGAGTACCTAAAGTATGTCTTGAAATGCTTCAATGATTTGACCAAAGCATTGGATTTCTCTTCCATAATTGAATATTTTAGTTCTACATCCTTGAGAACTTTACTCATAAAGGTGATGGGTTGTTCTCCACCTTGATCATTCTTTTGTAGTAACACACCTCCAATTGCATTGTTAGAAGAAAAAAAAAAAAAAAACTTTAAATAATACGGACTTACTGATATTGGGGACTTTACGATAACGTCTTTGATGACTTCAAAAGTTGTCTTACTATCTTCGTCCCACTTGAAATCTGCATCTTTTTTAGCAACTTGGTTATAGGCTTGGTGATCTCGGAAAAATTTGGGATGAATCTTCGGATGAAGTCGATTTTACCGAAAAATGATTACAAATCCTTCTAATTATGGGGTAGAGTGATTTCTTTAATTTCCTTTATCTGCTCAGGATCGACCTTTACCCCATCCTTTAAAGCAACGTGACAAAGAAGCTTCCCTTTAATAACCCTAAATATTGATTTCTTTTGGTTTAATGAGATTCCATATTTCTGGTACCTTTCAAATACATATCTAAGATGTTTGATATGAGATTTTTTGTCTTTTGAAAATACCGTGACACCATCTTGGTGAATCTCCATTATCCTTCCTATAAGTTTTATGCATTCATAATCCATGCTTCTTTGAAAAGTGACACTTGCATTAAGTAACCAAAAGGCATCCTTATCTATTCGTAAGTGCCCCAAGTTGTGGTAAACGTTGCCTTGTGTAATGTCCCCATTTTTTGGTTCCCTTGCTCTATAGTTGGAGATGACTTTATGGGTTTATGTCACCCTGGTCAGAGGGGTAATTTGATGTTACTAGTGATCTAAAGGTGTTTGGAAGACCTATATGATGCTTTCAGATGTCCGCTTATCATATTTCATCATCTGGATCATTCCTGCGTAGTCAGATTTTGATTCCATTGCATTTCGACCATTCCCATAAATTGGGAGTATTATTGAGCATTATTTAATGGATTTCACTAAGGTTTTCATTTTAATAAATTATCTAAAAGGGTCACCTAAGTGTAATATCTCGTTGGAACCGAGAGGAAAAACCCTTGATGTTGAGATGATGAAAAGTGACTTCCAGGCCCCATAAATGCTTTAAAGTCAAATAAATCACCTTTTTGGAGTAAAGGGGTTAATAAATTAATAAAGTGATTTACTAAAGATAAATTAAAAAGTTACTCGAGGGGAAAAAGGTAAATGGGGTATAAAGGAGAATTAGGAGCTCATTCTTTGATTATTTTGATGATTATTTTGATATTGATTTGGACAGCTCTTCGAGCCTTTGGGGTTAGGAGAAAACGTTTATTTGGGATTGGTTTCGGTGTTGAAATATTCAACCCTAGTTGATTAGGTTTCGATGGTGAAAGATTCCACTCTAGCCATTAGGAGGGGAGATCATCCAGAAATTCCATTTGTTTTCATTGTTGAGGAGTTGGATACATATTTTGTAGCAGTTTGGGATTTTGTGGAAGCCATGTCGCTTGGGAAAAGACCGAAGTATATTTATGAAGTTTGTAGTGCCTTAGAAAAGATCAAATTCTTCTTGTGCAGGTCGAGTTGCTTGTGTGGACTGAGTTATCTATTATGGAGGCCGAATTTTATAGTGGGTCTAGTTCTTCTTGCAGAGAAGGCCATACATTTTGTGTGGAGGGAGAAAGTGCTTATGCAAGCCGAGTTTTATTTGAAGGAAGTTGAGTTCCTCCTGTAGTAGTCAAGTTTTATTGGTTGAGGGTCGTATTTTCCTTATACGGGTCGTGACCTTTGTGTGATAGACGCACCTATTTTATGAGGGTCGATTTGAGTCAGCTCTGCATCAAAGGGTCATTACAATGGTATATAGTCGTGTTAGTGAGGGTTTGGAAGTTTGTTTCAGCAGTTATTGCAACATCAACTTCATCTCCTATTCTCCTACAAATTGTGTTAGTCAATGCAAGTGTCCTCAAACCTGAGTTGTGAGTCTTTTGTCATAACACTTATTGCAGATTGAGTTAGTAATAAATAAGAACAAAGTTACCATGTTCTGGCTATTATAACAGTTGTATGCATTATTGTTTATTTATATTTATGTTGGTATATATATTGCATGCAATTTAATTCAATTTGGAACACAAAAACCCATGCATATCTCACAAACATACTAAAAAATTAAACCAACATCATAACGACAACAACTAGAGGCATTTTACAGGGGATTTGGGGTTGATGTTTAAGTGTTTGACGAAAGACATCAACCAGAAATACACCTAGAAAGATACAACAGTCTGTAGGAGAGGTTTACAATGGATTATGAGTATGTTAGCAAGGTGTTTGATGGAAGTCAAGAAACCACCAAACTATAAGAGAAGAACATCTAAACATAAAAACAAACCTTAAGGGGAGTATTACAAGGGTATAAAATTTTGTTGTCCAAGTCTTTGACGAAATGTCATACCATTAGAAGGAAACAAAATTACAGGGGTTTTGGGGGAAAATTGGTCTAATCTAGATGTTCAACAACATAGGTATTCCAACAGAGGATGAATTAATGACAACTTCTTGAACTCCTAACATAGACTGAAGTTTGGAAAACTTCGCTTTTGTAAGAGACTTTGTGAAAATGTCTGCAACTTGATCTTATGTAGGGCAAAAGAGCACTTCAATAACTTGATCATGAATGAGTTTTTTGATCAAGTGCATGTGTAGCTTGATGTGCTTGCTACACTGATGTTGAACTGGGTCTTTGGCGAGCTTGATGGCACTTTGATTGTCACACCAAAGGCTGGTCGAATGTTGTTGCTCGAATTCAAACTCTGAAAGGATCTGTCGAAGCCACAAGGCTTCTTGACTTATATTTACTGTTGCTCGGTACTCTACTTCTGTTGCAGAAAGTGCAATAACCTATTGTTTCTTACAGTCTCGAGTGGCAGGTCCTGAACCAAGGCTGAAAACATAACCTACAGTAGACTTCTGATCATCAGGGTTGCCAACCCAATCTGAATCAATGAAACCAACAAATAAAGGAGTCCCTCCTGAACTGTAATGTATCTCGAACTGAACTGTACCACAGACATAGCGAAGTATCCTTTTAGCTGCTTTCCAATGGCTTTCATGGGGTGTTTGCATATACCGAGAAACAAGACCAACAACAAAGGAAAGAGATTACAAATAGATTTTACAAAAAAGTTTCTCACAATCGATCGTCGAAAAATGACCCTCCATGCTCTTTAAATAGAGATCATGGACCAATCAGGTGTTAAGCCACAGACCAATGGCCATTAAGATCGAGGAGAGTATAAACTGTAGGATCACTCTATGTTGAGAACATATCGTGACCATCGGATGTCCTAACTACAAATGCATACTAAAGAAACACACTTTACCTAACGACACATTCGACCAAGTAGTTCTTAACTAACTCCTAAGTGTCTAAATATCCTAACACTAGATAGGTACATTACAATGGTATTAGAGCAAGCTTGTGAACTGTTTGACAAAATTTGTGAACCAAGTAAACACCAAAATACACTAGGAGTACATAAGGGATATTTCAGTGGTATCAAAGTTGTGCATCCTGCTAGCCTGAGGGGAAAACAATCAAAATTCATTTTTAGATTGTTTACAATAAGTGACCAACACTTATACCCTTCAATTTCAGAAATGCATTGGCTTAAGAAGATGAAGATAAATCAGGAACTCATGGAAAAATTTTGGCAACTTTCTCAAGAAATTCAAAAGAATCCAACAATATTGTTAGAGCACCATGAGTTCTTGGAGCATCACTCATCAGTGGGGAAGAAGAATGAATGGTTTACAAATTATTTGAGGGAGTATGAGGCGCTTGGTAAGGAGTTTCACGCAGCCATGTCATTATGTGACTTTTGCACCATCAAATATGAAGTGATGGGTGACGTGGATGCCTCATTTCATGAGGGAAGTTTGACAAAACCCTGGGATGACTTCTTAGAAGTGTGTGCATCTATTCAGGTTGATGATGTGGGTAGGTCAAACTGAGATGAATGAATGCTTGACTCAAATCTTTCTCTTTTCGTTCGTTTGGTTTCTTTTTTCTTTTTTCTTACTTGCCCGAGATTCGACCAGTGCTCCAACTAGCTATAGGAGCAAGTTTGGTTGATTCTTCCTCTTTCTCTTTGACCAGTCGAAGGAGAAATGAAAACGAGTGCATGTCCCAAAGCCCCAAAAAGGAAGAAATAGGTGGGATCCTCTCTCTATATATATTCATTTTTTAGAGCTCAATTGCAATGATATTGACAAAACATCAGCCTTCAATACACCACTAGAGTTATCTGAGGAGGATGATAACACCATTTCTTATGATGGGCATGTTGATTGCACATATGATGATCATGATGATTATGATGGGCTTTGTGTGGAGTTGAATTTGACACATTCTTCATCATCCACAACAGAGACTCAGTCATCTATGGCAACCATAACACATGAGGATGTTAGTGTTATTTGAGATTTGAGGGAAGAGACTCTTGGGATGGTTAAGCATGAGGTGCATTCAGATTTGCAGGGGCTTGAAGAGAGGTGTGATTTAGAAATTTCTGATTATACCCATAGTTTGCATCACGGGGAGCATGAGCCACCTCTTTTGGAGAGTCCATTGAAGGCTCAAGTCATAGTTGTAGATGAGATAGTTGAGCATATACCTTGTGGACCAACCAGTAGGGAAGTTTATGCATCCACTGATTGGGGGAATGGGTATATTACAGATGTGGACACATCAATATGGGATCCAAGTTCAAATGACATTAGTGGAGTGAAAGCACGGGATAAGATTAAAGAGGAGTTGAATGATATAGAGGTATATGGTGGTATATAGTGATATACAATGGTGATGCATAGACTGTCATTGATCATCTGTGTGAGGAGGAGACATTTTTTGTGAGCACAATATGTTGGGTCATAACGTTGTCGCGTCCTTTTTTCTTGAGGATTGTATGGTGAGGTACGCTCATCAATTTTCTTTCAGCCCACATATGCATGACCCAGGGATTGGAGATATTCCTCTAGGAAGATCCCCTGACATAGGCTTCAAGCATACCATTGAGTTTGGTTTTCCTAAGATCAATGAGTTGAGGGATGAGATTCACGGTGCAGTATACCTTTCTGAGATTGATTAGAGTACCATCAAATCATGATGAGAGAGAAGGGTGTGTGGGTAAATCACGAGGAGATCCAAGTCATATGGGATTGGCTCACAAAGATTTTAGTTTATTGGAAGTCCCACCTTCTAGTGGAATATGCCAAGGATTGGTTTGCTTGTGACTTAATGGATGGTCACATTCAGGATGACAAGTATAGAGTGGTGGATGAAATTATCTACTATAGAGATAAAATATATTTAGTCCTTAAGACCCCACTTAGGGAGGAGATCATGAGGGATATGCATGATACACCCTTGGCAAGGCCTCCTAGGTACTTCAAAACTTACAGACATATCAAAGAGAGGTTCTCATCGAAGTACCTCGAGGAGGATGTGTTGAGACATATGAGTGAGTGCATGACTTGACAAAATAACAAGTCATAACATACCCATCCAGCATGATTATCACAATCTATACTCATTCTAGAATAGGAACGGGAGAGTGTGTTGGTAGATTATGTCACAGGTCTACCAGAGGTGTATGGCAGGGATTATATTTATATCATTGATGGTCGGTGGACCAAGTTGACACATTTCTTCACGAGTCCATTAGGGTATGAGGCACTACAGGTGGTAGAGTTATATTCAGGGAAGTGTTTAGACTCCATGGGTTGCTTGATTACATCGACAGTGATCGAGACAACACATTTATCAGTACATTTAGATAGGAGTTGGGAATATTAGCAGACATGTAGTTGATTCCTAGTACCTTGTTTTCACTACATGGGTGCATACAAAAACATGAACCAAATATTTGGCTTATTTGGGTTCCCATGGTTATTAGTGTAAAATAGCGGGAGTCAATAGGTATTGGAAATGGTGGACTTTTAATTTGGTTGTGTGACCCGAGAATTCATCTGATTGGTAGATTGCCTCATATTTTGATGATGATTAACAGAGTTGTGACAGAGATGGGTCTACTTCATTATTGGGATGTCATGAGAGGAGATGTCGAGACTTATTCGATATGGCAAGACATATTTTCTTTTTTGATACCCAGGATCGAGACCGACAGTGGATTTGAAGACTTTGACTTCACTGAGATTCCTTGGGAGGATATGAATCGGGGTAATGGGTTTAGCCCTCACAAGTATTTTGGCTTGGCGTTCTAGAAGAGGAGAATGCAGTTTGGGCACAATGGGCAGACAATTATGATCAAAGTAGCGCAACGTCAACATGGTGGTTTCTTTCTGAGATTAGCTTGGGACCCTGGGATTACATGGTTTGGAAGTTCAATTATTGATGGAGAGGGGAGAGTCAGTTCTTACTTTCAAGAGTTTTCTCATAGGGTGCTTTGGGTTGGTTCCCTAGAAGATCCATTCTTTGAAGGGTTGATCGAGTTTTTGTAGCACATGATTGCTCTACCTATCGGTAATATTCATTGTTAAAATAATGTAACTGCAAAGTGTATTCTTATTATTATTTGATATATTATTCATTGGATCAATCCCCATTGTGGATTGATCATGTAGGCTACTTTAAAAGGACCAAATCCCCTTTTGTGGATTGGTCCTATTGTAATTGTAAAAGGCAAAAGAAGAAGTCGGCCTCAGAATATATCAAAGAGGCCCCGAAACATAATAAAGGTGGTTATAACCACCCAGTTGGAGAAGTCGGCCCTGCCAGTGAAGAGACACTTCACACATGCCAGTCTTGTATAAATAAGGAGGCTAGCGCCTCACTTAGACACACAATTCACTTGCTCATCTCATGAAACAAGTTTCAGATCTACAGTTAGAGAAGAAGGAGAGAGAGTGGCGCATATATGGGAGAGTATCTTATGTATTAGTTTAAGAGATCTCTTGACATTGTATTGGCTATCTATAATAAGGAAGTTTTGTTGGGTTTTCTTCCCCTAGAGGGTTTCCCGGGATAAATGTTGTGTCTCTTGTGATTGTGTATTTCTCAGTGATCTTGTATTATGCTATTGTTATCTAATGAAATGCAAAGAACTATAATAATGGCTTAAACATTAACATGGTATCAGAGCCAAGCTTAAGGAAGCATCTTTCACAAGAGTGAAAAACGTCATTGTTGTCATACATGAAAATTAGGGCTTTTTGATGGTGAATCTTTTCAGCCCCAAAACCATCTAGAAAAGTGCACCATCCCCTTAGGATCACTTTGGCACTCTCAGTGCACCTTTTCAGTGGTTGGATCTACCAGAAAGTGAAACCCTAGTTTCACAAAGTACCAGAAAACCAGTGTACCAGAAGTACCAGAGTACCAGAAAACCAGAAGCACTAGTCCAGAAATTCGCAGATCAAATTTGGAGGAGAAAAAGTTGGATTTTCTCAGATCCAAACACACCAGGATACTCGCCTCAACCAAGCACACCTCATGGTAAGTTCAGATTTTGATTTTGAGCACTTTCATTTTTCGGTCATTTTCCTAGCTCCAGGTAAAGATGTTTGCAAGCATTAAGCTTGTTGACAAGCTAGAAAGAGTGGAAAAATTTTGTGCCTGGAAGTATAGGATTGGCCTCATTCTTGAAGAGAATTACCTAGCAAGATTCGTCAAAGAAGAAGCACCAGAACCCGTTGATGCTGCAGAAAAGGCAAAGCATCAAAAGGACACAATCAGGGTCAAAAGAATCACTGCGGATTCAATCAAAGACCACCTGATTCCTTATGTGTCATCTAAGAAGAATCCGAAAGAAATGTTTGATGCCTTGACCAGACTATGTGAAGGAAAGAACATAAACTGAAAGATGAATCTAAGAACTCAACTGAAGAATACAAGAATGTAGAAAGGAGAAACGATTCAGGACTACTTCTCCAGAATCTCATAATTCAAAGAATAGCTAGAAGCTATTGGAGATACCATAGATGAAGATGAACCCATAATGACGGCCCTCAATGGTCTCACAAGACCTTGGGATGCATTCATCCAAACGATATGTGCCAGAACGGAGAAACTGAAGTTTGATAGTCTATGGGAAGAATGCATCCAAGAAGAAACAAGAGTAGCGA